>PVJS01040197.1:0-18552 GCA_004027185.1 Glis glis | reverse complement strand
GCCTCCACAGCTGTCCTGGCTGTCACCGGCCCTCAGTCCCTTCCTACACCAAACCCCAAGGGCTACCCAGGACCCCCACTCCTCTTCTCCTAGTCTTCCTGCAGCTTCTGTAGGCCTGGCCCTGCCACTCTGCTCAAAGCCCCTCAGCAAGGTCGCCATGACCTCCATGTGGCTAAAAGCACAGTGGGTCTGAGGCCTCGCTCACTCCTCAGCTTTCCAGAGGCCACTTCCTCCCCAGGCTCTCTGCGGGCTCCCGGGGTCATGCCTCCTGCTTTCCTGCCTGCATCCTGCGTGCTTTAAGAGGCAGGGCCCAACTGGGCATGGTGGCACACACCCGTAATCCCAGTACTTGGGAGGCTGAGACAGGAGGATTACAAATTCAAGGACAGCCTCAATAATATAGCAAGGCTTTCATCAGCCTAGAGAGACCCTTTTTCAAAATAAAAAATAAAAAGGGCTGGAGGTGTCACTCAGAGGTAAAATGCCCCTGGGTTCAATCCCCAGTACCAAAAAAAAAAAAAGATGTGGGCTCAGTGGGAGGCTCCACCATCATGAAGGGGTTAACGCTGGTCTCAAGGGCATGGAGCAGGTCTCATGGGACTGACTGATTCCTGCAAGAATGGGTTGTTATAAGTGAGCCTGGCAGCTCCCCCTGAACCCACTTCTGCATATACTCCCTGCATGTGATCTGTCCACCATGAGGCCCTTGCTAGAGCTGAATGCCGGCACCATGCTCCAGAAATGTGCGCTAAATAAACCTCTTTTCTTTACAAAGTGCCAAGCCTCACGTACTTCATTACAGCAACACAAATTAGACTAAGGCACAGGGCCATGCCTTCCCAGTCTCCCTTGTGCTTCCTGGTCATCTCCCAGACCTCCGGACACCAACCTTCCCTGGACTCAGCCCCTCACATCCCCTCTACCAGGGCTGCTCCTGCGGAGAGCTCACCCAGGCTCACGGCTGAAGATGGCCACACGTGCCTAGCCCAGACCTCTCTGCACCTGGATCATTGCACAGCTCTTCCCAGATCTCCTGGTCCCACACTTCCCCACCTTCCATGGAACATTCTCAGCAGAGTGGCCAAAAATGATTTTAAAACTTAGGACAGGTGGTGTCATGCCTCTGCTCAGAACCCTGCAGTGACTTCCGATGTCCCCAACTAAAAAGCCACATCCCTCGGCGATCTGACCATCTCCCGGCCCTTCCACTCCCTCTGTGCCAGCTTCGCTCCTGCCTCAAACTTTGCACTTTCCTGGAATGTCCTCTGCCTGGAATGTTCTCCCGCCCTGCCTGCTCCTCCTTTGGGTTTTTGCTCAAATGCCACTCCTTGGAGGGGCCCCTGACCGCCCTGCGGACATCATAAGCCCTCTCCCAACACCGCTTCCAGAGCACAGTTCTCTCCAGAGCACAAACACAAATTTTCTAATTGTCTGTTCCTTCCTGCCCCTGCCAGCAGAACAGAGAGTGGATGGGTGTGGTATCTGTCTTATTCACCACACTCTACCCAGTATCTACTTGAAACCAGGTCCTGGTACATGACAGGCATTCAATAAATAATTAATGACACAGTTCCCAGGGCAGGGAACTGCTGTGTTGTCCCCCTGCTGAGACACAGAGAGGCCACGGTTCTCGTCAGAAGTCACACAGCTAGTAAGTGGGGAAAAAAGAGTTGGTGCTCCGGTGTGATGGTTAAGTGTCTTTGGTAGGAGACAGACTTCAGTCCTGGGCGCGACTTTAGCCTGACGCTCCCTGGGCGAGTGGCTTAGAATCCACCAGCCTAAGATCCCTCACCTGCAAAACGGGGCCGATGAACACAGCTAGTCGGAGAATGGTCGTGACCATTAAATGCATTAACGATCCAAAGCGCCGTGGTTAGTATTACTCCGGTCGATATCTAAAGCTAGCCTCCTCTCCCCAGCAAGGCACGTCCATCCTCCCAGCGCCTCTCAAGCACCGTTTCTCGCACCCCACCGCACCCCCATCCTCCTTTGTCAGAGGCCCTGGGACGAGCTGTTGACTGAGATGATAATTTCACCAGAGTAGCAAAGTCAGTCATTTCCTAGGCGCGGGGTGTTCACCGACCCACAGATCTCCCGGGTCTCCTCCAGCCGAGTGATCCATAGATCCAGGATCTGAGAGACCCACAGAGCTCTCGATGCCAGCTCCTGCCCAGAAGAGGAAACTTAGCAAGAACAGGCTGCCGCGGATCACTCAAAACAAGGACGCAGGAACAGTCACAAAGCCACCACTGGAGGCCGCTCCGGTGCTTTCCACGCACAATTCTGGGAGGCGCCATTTGGCTGGGCTTAGAGATGAGGAATGGGGGGGGGGCAAGCTGGGAGCCACGCAGCCAGGCTTCGGTGGAGCTGGACCTCAACGCGGGCCTGCGGGATCCAGAGTCCAGGCTGGCTCCCTGGCCCATACAGCCTCCTTGTGCTGGCCACTGTCCCAGGAAGAGCCTTGGCCAGCATTTGACTGATGGGATAAATGTACTCACGGGGAGTCTCGTCGAGGCAGGGCAATTGATAATCACCCCCAGCGACAAAATGGAAACAGGGCGCTTTATCCCACTTGTACTTAGAAAGGATCCTCCTCTCCCAGGAGAGGTGCACAGGGCAGCGACCGTGCTTCCTTTGATACAGAATGGGAAACTGAGGCCCAGAGAAGATGGGTCATATCTGAGCCATAATCTGTCAGTCGGGGAGTGGGAACCGGGCCCCTGGTTCCTGTGGACCCCGCTCCCTCTCTGCCCATCCTGGGACCCACAGTGGACCCCTGCCCTGTGGGAGTAAGCCAAGCTCCGCTGGGTCTCCACCTCCTCCCCTTCCTCTGCAGCACGCTCACTTGCCTCGTCTGCCCCCCTGCGCACCCGGAGACCACGCACGTCCTGTGAGTCACCTCCACGGCCGCAGCGGCTGGCACAGGACCTGGCACACAGCAAGGACTCGGGGGGGAGGTGCAAAAGGAATGAATGAATGAATGAATGAATGAATGGCTTCTCCAGGGAGCAAGATGCTCCCAGGCAGTTAGGACCCTGGGGAAGGGCCTCTCCTGGGTGGCCTTTCTGCTGGGTCCTGGGTGTTTGGGATAGAAGTTTTCCAGGCCGGGTCTGGGTGAGAGGTCTGCATCAGCCTTTGCTGAGCCCTGCCTTACTTCTCTCTGCACCCTGGCGATGCTGCCACTAAACATGGCGGGAGGACAGGCGGGTAGATGAGCAGACACACAGATGGATAACCGAGGTAGACGTGTGGGAAGCTGGAGGAAGCACGGCCCCATTGGGAGGTGGCTTTTGACTTGGTTTATTCCCCTGCAGGCAGCTCTAGAGACCTCAGGATGGACTGAGCCACAGAGGGCAAGCAGCCCCACCCATCGACGCCACCTGCAGCCTGCGCTCTGCTCCTGCTGCCCGGGACCCACTGGGAATCCACCCAGTCCTCCCTCAGGCCCAGGGGCAGCCCCCTTGCTACCCTGTTCTGTTGCCATGGTAATGTCCCAGACCCCACCTTGCACATGGTATCCAGCTGTTGAGGAGCCCTTGGCCTTCCTTCCCTCCCCTCCCTGGCGCTCACTGTTAGATGCCACTCCAGAGCCCGGGACGCAGGCTTCCTCCAAAACAGCTCCCAAGGGCCCTTCTGGAACACAAGAGAACTTTCCATGATGATGGGAGTGGTCCATCTTTGTTGTCCAGCTCATCACTACTCATCCTGTGGGGCTTCTTCGAGCCATGCCGGAAATGTGGCAAAGGTGACCGAGGGACCAAGTTTTTCATCTGACTTGGTTTTAATTAATTTGGAAATTAACTAGCCACGTGTGGCTACTGGTGACTGTCCTAGTGCACTCCTACACCCTATTCCTGGATGGGCTCCAGCCTTGGGCCTGCCCTCGGTCCTTCAGCTGAGAGTGAGGCAGCTCCTGGTCCCCAGTGTCCTGTCTCTAGCAATAGCCGCTGTCTCTGCTTCATCCCCATCAGAGCTCAAAAAAAACCCTCAATCCAAGTGGCGACGTGCCTCTTGCCTTTTATTCCAGCATCTCCCAGAGCTCCGATATGTACAGACTGTATTTATACACATATAATGTACACCATATAGACGTATTTATATATAATCCGCACCCCAGCCCACGCATTCACACACTCGCGCGCACACGCCCTTCCTGGAGCTGCACACGGCTGCCCCGGAGCCCTGCTTGCACCGACAAGTGGTACCGGGCTCGCCAGGCAGCTATGAGGTTATGTGTTTTTTTGCTTTTCAAAAGAAGGCCATTTCTTCCAGACAGGTCCTCCCTCTCCCCAGACCCTAAAACTCCTCCCCAAACACTCTGAAAAAAACAATTTTTTTTCCTAAAAAAATGAAGAGGTTTTTCTGTTCTGCTAGAGCAGTTACTGGAGAATCCAGGCCTGTGGCACAAACGGTGCAGGTCCCTGGAGGGGGAAATTCCACCCAGTGCTTCCTGGGGCCCCGGGTGGGCCAGGAGAGGCCCCGGCTGCGGCTGGGGGCCTGGAGTGGCCACAGAGAGGCTGATGGCGGCTGTGCCCACAGGGTGCACAAGGCTATAGTGTCAAGGGCACCTGCCACATGAGGAGGGTGCTGTCTGTCTCCCCACACGGGGCGGGTCTTCCGCTGCCTCCCGGGGCACTGCCAAAGTTGCGGTACCCCTGCCCGCCGGAGATGATGGCCACGGAGCAGATCTCCTTGCGGTGGGCGTCGCGGGCACAGGGCCGGCTGCGTACCCAGACGTCGGGGTCGTCTGCCATCTCGTAGATGGAGCCGTCCTCCTCGCTGTGCTCCAGGGCCGAGCCGTCTGCGGGTGCGGGCTCCCGCATGGAGAGCAAGGGGCCTGGGAGGTGGGCCGTGGAGCGCAGGCGGTACTGCAGGAGGATGCCCTTCTTGCGGGTCAGCTCTCGGCCCACGTGGCTGTCGGGTGTGGGCACTGGCTCGTGAGCCTGACCGTCTGGCTTGTCCTCCTCGGCCTGCGGCGCCTCCGCCTCCTCCTGGTCACTCCGGAGGATGTCGGGAGCCAAGATGCTCGTAGCCACAGCCAGGAAGGCCACAGGCCCACAGTGACCGTTGAGGGACACCATGCCTTTCCCTGTGGGAAAAGGAGGCGGGGCCCGAAGGCCCAGACCATGAAGGGAGGCACCCACATGTCTCTCCTGGAGAAGTTTCTGGGCAGGTTGTGTTTTGGGGGAAGGGGGCATAACTGCAATCTATGTTGGCACCTCCCCAGAGGACCATGGAACTAGCTATCCCATGCTCCAGGGCCACTTTCTTTGGGGGAGCAGAACGGGGGTGATCTTATACACCCCTCAGTGTGAAATTCTCTGACCAAGAATTTCCTCTTGGTGCTGAGCCTCTGCCCAGGCTGTTGTCTCTGCCTGGAGAGCCTTTCCCGCCTACCAGGTTCTGAAGCGCTTCCTCTGAGGCCCAAATCAAGCCCCGCAGGGCGAATCCCTCCTGAATCCACCACGGGGAGCTGCCCACCCATCTCTGTGTCCCTTGGTCCCCAGAGCTCCCTCCATCACGGTGTGGCCACCTAGGCCATCACTGCCCTGTGAGACCCTCCAGTCTTTGAGGGCAGGCTCTCTGCCCCACTCATCCCTGTGCCCCGGGCCCCAGCTCAGGGCCCCTCCCTGAACTCCCCTCAATAGAACAAAGCCAGAAAGCGCAGAGACAGGACACCTGGGAATCTGGAAGGAGTCTCTGCCATCAATCAGGATCTCAACCAGTCCTTGACCACCTGGCCAGGTACCCATTTGCCAGATTAGGAAACTGAGACTCAGAAAGAAGGCGGGAGTGGGATGATTTCACGCCACTAGCCACTGTGCCGTCACGATGAGAAAAAGTTGGAGGCTGGACCCCACCCCCATGCCGGAAGGAAGCATAAACATCCGGGCACAACTCACCCCGCCCCCAAACCTCTAGGCCCGGCTGGGACTAGCTCCCCCATGGGACCTTACCTGTGATCTTGGGGATGCCTTCCAGTCGGGGCACGGGCAGCAGCACGATGACGCCCTGGTCAGTGCCCACCCAGAGCAGACCCTGGCAGATCAGGAGGCTGGTCACACACAGGTGCTTCTGACCTGCAGAGAGAGGCCAGCGTGAGCAGCGCCCCCTGGCGCCCACACGGGGGAAGGAGCAGCACGGCCTGGGCCCCTCTCTAAGACCAGCAAGTGCCCTGCTTGGGATCTGGGGCGGGGCAGGCCTGGTTGGGGCCTGGCCCCTGGACCCCCAGCTCAGCCTCAGTTTCTCCCCGTGTGAAGTGGGGCTGCCCTGAAGATGCAACAGGTGGCACCACAGGACACAGCCTGGCCTCGTGACTCTTAATGCACGGTGGCTGTGTTACCCAGCACAAAGGGCTGGCGGAGGCGGCCCATGCCAGGGTCACACCCAGCATGCCAGGCTGCTAAGGCAGGGAGGACCAGAAGGGGAGGTGTGTAATCGGAGGGGGAAGCAGGTGTCGGCGCAGCTGGACGCATGGGGAGGGACCGGTGGGGCCTGGAAGGGGCGCCAGTTGTTGGTCTGCTGTGCCCCCCCAAGTGCTGCTTCCAGCGTGGATGCCATTTTGCCCATGCGGGCACGTGTTCCAGCAAGAGCACAGCGCGGCCCGCAGGCCCTCGGCCCAACACTGACGAGAAATCTCATCTTTTGTTTTATGTTTGTTTGTTTTTCTTTGGTAGTTTGGGTTGAACCCAGAGGCATTCTACCTACGAGTTATATCCCTAGCCCTATTTTATTTTTTATTTTGAAACAGGGTCTTGCTAGGTTGCTGAGGATCTTGCTAAATTGCTGAGGCTGGCCTCCAACCTGTGATCCTCCTGTCTTAGCCTCCCAAATATTGAGATTACAGGTGTGTACCCCCATGCCTGGAAATTTCACAAGTTTTTGATGTCAGTCTGGATCAGGTCCCTAAGCTACCCCCGAGGTGCTATCTTTCCACTTGTGCACAAATGAGATGGCAGAAAGGCGGTCCCATTCCTGCCTTCTCCTACACACAGTGTGGGCCGGAAACAGGGCTCCGGGGCCCTATGCTGAGTTCAAACCCTGGCTCTACCACTTCCTAGCTGCGCCACCCAGGCCAGTGCCAAACCTCTCTGTGCCACAGTTTCCTGGCTTGCGAAGGGAGGAGGGAGCTATTATTCATAGCATTGTCCTGAGAGTTCCACACGCCAGTGGACACAGAGCAGCCTCAGGCCCAGATAGATGCCATCTGCAATCATCAGGCCCGGATAGATGCCATCTGCAATCATCACTGCTATCGATTCTGTTCAATGGGAACGGGTGTGAGGGAGAGGCTGGGAGTGAGGAGGGAGGAGGAGGCCGCTGCAGAGGGGCTGAGCGATGCCGGCTGCAGGCCACAGGCTTGGGGATGTGAGGCTGACAGTCCTGCTGAGCGCTCGAGCTGGGCTTTCCTCAGCTCCTGCCCACCCACAGGGACGTCTGTCTGTCTCCTTCTTGCCCAAGTCCTGCTGCCCCCCTGGGGGGGCTTTATTCTCCCCTGGATGGAAATTCAAGTCTGAGCCACATACCGTGGCCATCACAATGCCACGATGTGTGACCTGTGGTTCCAGGCGGAGGTTCTCAAACCTGGGCGCGCATCGGCATCACCAGGAGGGCTGGCCAGCAGATGGGCCCACCCTCAGAAAGCAAGCTACATTCTAGAAAGTTCCAGGTAATCACTAGGCGTGGTGGCGCACACTTATAATCCCAGTACTTGGGAGGCTGAGACCGGAGGATCCGGGTTCGCGGCCAGCCTCAGCTACTTAGTGAGGCCCTCCGTGACTTAGTGAGACCCGGTTTCAAAATAAAGAATAAAAAAATAGGGCTGGGGGTGTAGCCCGGTGGTAGAATGCCCCTGGGTTCAATCCCTGATACCGCAAAAAAAAAAAAAGAAAGTTCCAGGTAATGCTGATGCTGTTGGTACATGGTTCACACTTGGAGAAATACTGGGAGTCTCCAAAGCTTCTGTATACCTGTTCTGATCTGCTGAACGCCCCGCGACAGCTGAGCTGTCTGCAAGACTCGGATGTTATTCCCGTGTTCCAGATGAGGATACTAAGGTTCAAAGAGGCCCCCAGCTAGTGAGTGCAGGGTAGGAGAAGAGCTAAGGCCCCCGCTTATCACAGTTGGTGCTCCTGTCGCCCCCTCTGCTGCTGGACGGATGACTTCAGTCCCGTGTGTGCAGGTACACGAGAGCAAGGAGACTCAGAGGATCATGGTATGGCTCCATCATCCTAAAAGGACGGTCACCAGCTTGGGTGCACTCAGCACTGTCTAGCCAGAATGCCTTCCCGTCACCCATCCATGTGCTCTGCACCCAGGAACACCCCAGGTGCCTGTGTGCTGAGATCTGTAATCCTACAGGCAGAGCTGTTCTAGAACTTTCTGTATTGATGGGAATGTTCTCTATCATGCTGTCCAATTCAATAGCCATGAGCCACGTGTGGCTTCCAAGCACCTGAACTGTGGCCAGCGGGTTCAGGGAAGGACTCTTAATTTTACTTAGTTTTAATCATGGCCACTATTGTGGTTTGGGTTTGAAATGTCCCCCAAAGGTTCCCGTGTTGAAAGCATGTCCTTAATGCAGCCATGTTCTCGGAGGCAGGGCATGGCTGAGGTGGGTCCCTGGGGACGTGGCGGGGACGGTGTCTTTCCCAGGTAGCTGCCCCCTCTGCTTCCTGCCGCCATGCTTTGAGCTCTGCAGCCACGACCTGGCCTATCATGGACTGAACCTTCCAGAACTGTGAACAAATCCATCTTCCCTCCTCTAAAGTCGTGCTTCTCGGGCATTGTGTTCACAGTGGTGACAATGCTGACAACAGCAACTACTGTGTTAGATGACACCGTCCTGGAGAGGGGACATGGGAAAGGAAAACAGAAACGAGGGACGCAATTGTAGTGGGATGGGGCAGAGTGGGCGGAGGGCTCCTGGGTCTTCAGGCCAGTGTGAGGCTGAGACCCGACGGCAGGGACGAGGCAGCAGCACCAAGACCTGAGGCCCAGGACACGGTGTGTGCAAAGGCCCTGGGGAAGAATGAGTTCAGCCCTGACATTAGAGCAGACTGAAGCCAGTGCAGCCGAGGGCGGAGGCAGACGAGATGGGAGGGTGCTCAGGGTAATTGCTATCTTCTGATGGCAGTGAGAAGCTACCAGAAGGTCTAAGCAGGGGAGTGACACAACCAGACAGCAGAGCACTCTGACTGCAGTCACGGAGAACACAGGGGAAGCACAGGGACAATCGTGAGGGGCTCTGCAACCACAAGGCAAGATGCCGACACATTTGAGACGTGTTCTGAAGCAGAACAATAGACCCGTTGACACCCCAGAGTGGGAGGAGAGACAGGGACAGGGATCGAGGACAATGCCGAGGTTCACCTCTCGAGCAGCGGGCGCACAGTGCAGAGCAGTGCTGCTGACTGAGCTGGAGAGGAGGCTAAAGTCCTGAGCCTGGATGGGGGGTGGGGCGCTCACCTAGGCTGCACAAGGGCCTGGCTTTGATCCCCAGTGCTGAGATTTAAAAAAAAAAATCAGCCGGGTGCGGTGGCGCACGCTTGTAATCCCAGTACTTGGGAGGCTGAGACCGGAGGATCGCAGGTTCGTGGTCAGTGAACTTAGTAAGGCCCTCTGCAACTTAGTGACACCTGTTTCAAAATAAAGAATAAAAAATATGGCTGGAGGTGTAGCTCGGAGATAGAATGCCCCTGGGTTACATCCCCAGTACCGCAAAAAAAAAAAAATCAAGGCGGAGACAGGAGGATCACAGGTTCAAGACCAGACTCGACAACTTAGCAAGACTCTAGGCAACCTAGCAAAACCCTGTTTAAAAAAGTGCGGGGCTGGGGGTGTGGCTGAGAGGTAGAATGCCCCTGGGCTCAATCCCTAGTACCGCACACACAAAATCAGCGCTCAGATGGGATGTGTGGCTAAGACACATGTCAGACAGCCGAGCAGAGCTTGGAGCCGCAGAGGTGCAGACAATGCAGACTCAAAAGTCACATCTGTAGTGTTGACTTGGTGTAGAGGCACAAGCCACAGTGAGCAACAGTGACGGACTTGGGCCCTGACGAAGGGACCTTGTCACAAACAGCACCTACGCTGGCGGGGCTAGGGCTATTTCCCACACCTGCACCGATCCAGGCAGGGAAGGCTGGGACCTCCAAGGGCCGGCTCCAGACCAGCGACGGCCCTAGCCCAGTGGAATGAGCTGGCGCCCAGGGCTGCACGTCCAGCTCCGTCTCGCCACCTGCCTTCTCTTCTGTGTCCGTCAAGGTCTGTATTGCCCTATTCTGCTCTTTGTTTATGTATTGTCCATCTTCCCGAAGCGGGCTTCACAAGGGCAGGGGCTTAGCTTCATCCTCCAGGCTGACTGCCCAGCTCTTGGCCAGGGCCCTTTCACAGACCCGAAAAGTGTCTGTGAGTAAGTGGGTGAGTGGATGAGTGGATGGATGGATGGATGGATGGATGGATGGATGGATGGATGGATGGAAAAGTGGATGGATGGATGGAAAAATGGATGGATGAATGGAAGAATGGCCGAATGGATGGATGGATAGGTAGATAGGTGGATAAATGAAAGAATGACTGGATGGATGGACAGATGGATGGATGGATGGATGGATGGATGGATAGGTGGATGAATGGAAGAATGAATGTATGGCCAGGCGTGGTGGCGCACGCTTGTAATCCCAGTACTTGGGAGGCGGAGACCAGAGGATCCGGGTTCGCGGCCAGCCTCAGCTACTTAGTGAGGCCTCCGCAACTTCGTGAGACCCGGTTTCAAAATAAAGTATAAAAAATAGGGCCGGGGGTGTAGCGCGGAGGTAGAACGCCCCTGGGTTCAATCCCTGGTACCGCAAAAAAAAAAAGAATGAATGTATGGATGGACGGACAGATGGATGGATGGGTGGATGGGTGGATAGACGCAGAGAAGTAGAAAGGGACATGGATATTGATGTCCCTCCCCAGCCATGTGAATTTGGGCAAGTCAATTTCTCTCCTTGGTCAACGAGTGTTACAAGCCTACCTTGCTCAGATTTATAATTATTAGAAATATCATATTAAAATATATAACATATATATGCACGTATATGTACACAGTTGAACACAGCTCCGAGCCCATCATATATAATCAATAAATGGGAGGCTATTAGGATAGTGTTTATAATTTTTTGTAGTACTGGAGATTGAACTCAGGCATGCTCTGCCACTGAGCTACACCCCCAGCCCTTTTTATTTTTTATTTTGAGTCAGGGTCTCATTAAGCGCACGCTGGTCTCGAACCTGCAATCCTCTTGTGTCAGGCTCCTGAGTAGCTGGGATTATAGACATGCACCATCAAGCTCAGCTAATGTTGATGATTTTTAAAAGGTCCTAGACTCTGATGTCATACGATGAGCTTCATCAGAGACATAAATCCACAAGAATAAGGCTAAGAAAGAGGAGAGTAGTGACGGCCTCCCCTCGCTGCCTCTCCCCCTCTCCATGGCCCCCGGGGCCTTGAGACCAGCAGGAGACGCTTCCCAATGACGCCCTGTGTCCTCTCCCCCATCCCCGACAAATGAAAAGGAGTGAGGAGCCCAAGAGATGGCGGAGTTGAGAGATGACTTCATCTGCAGACCTCATTCTGGGCCCTTCCTTCCCCTCCGCCTGAGGAAAGGAGCAAGACTCTTCACAAACAGTCCAAAAGGGGAAAAAAATTCTAATGGTGGATAAATATTTTATCACGAGACTTAATGCAGCAGTGTTCAGCGCACCCGAGCCATCTATCTGGAGATATACAACTTTAAAAAGCTCAGGCTCTCGGAGAACATTTTATTAATGACCTGTCTAGTTAAAAGGAGGAGGGAGTTTAGGTTAAAAAATGCATTAATACCAGTTGGGTATTCCAGTGGAAGGAAGGGTCGGGGGAAGGAAGCATGATAAATTTTTAACACTCCCTAAAAAAAAAATCCACACTTAGAAGAGGAACAAATTTATTACTAATTATGCAATTATTTCATTTGGTGGTATGGGGGAAAATACTTAAAAGCCTGTTTAAAATATCTCTAATAAAGAATTTAAGAATGCTGCCTTGTTGTTCTTGTACCTGGACACACATGGGGTGGACTGAAGCCGCCCTCGCCCTCCGGTCTCCAGCGCCCTGGTGGGGGCCAGCTCCACCTCAACCTGGGGTTCAGGAATCGCTCTCAGCTCTGGGGAGTCCCAGGTGGACCTGGTGGGGTGTGGCCCCAGGCCCGGCCTCCCCGATGTGGCTTTACGAAAGGTCAGGTCTAGGATGGCACCCCACCCCAGGAACTCAGTGTACACCCAAACCTACCCGGGCTCAGCCCCAGAGAGGGCAACTCCAGTCAACTCTGATGGAGCCGGTGTGGGAGGGTTGACACCGACCTGGAGGGACAGCAGGCGGGTGAGGGTCCCCCTAGGAGAAGCCTGGCTGAGGGACTCGGGCGGTGGGAGGTGGGGATGCTGTAAGATGAGGAAGAAGATGACACTAGACGTCGCCATCATGGACTGAGATGCCAGGGCCTGTGGGGCGCAGACCTCGCACCTCTCAGGTAAGGCTCACACCTGCCCGGCACGACGGGGACTGAGGTTGGGGAGCTCTCTCGCTCCTGGTCAGAGCCAGAAGGTGGCAGAGTCAGGACTCCGGTAGGAATTCTGACCCCAGACCCTTGGCTGCCTGACACGGGCTGACCAAGCTCTGACTCACATCTTGGCCCTTCACTGTATACATGGGGGGAAACTGAGGCCTAGGAAGAGGGTGTGACTGCCCACAGCAGCACAGCGAGTCCGTGGGAAAGCAGGGACGGGTCTCCTGGCGCTGGCCCTATCAGAGCGTGATTCAGGCAGGCCGGTGGCTTCAGCTTCAGGCCTGTTCCCTGGGCCCTAGAAAAATCACACTAATTCCGATGCCCTTCCTTCTTCAAGGGGGGCTGCAAAGACCAACCAAGTGATCTGCAGGTGGAGCCCACGGGGAGGCCAGCCGCACGGTGGGAGCTCTCTGCGGCTTCCTACCGACAGCTGGATCTCTCCACAGACCCTGCCTCCCGCCTCCACGCAAATTCCACTCTCTTTCTGAGCCTCCTTCAGTCCCACAAGATAAGATTCTGGAGATTTTAAAAGGCCCCATAAGACTACCCATTCTTTTCTGTTGTTTCATTTTCTTGAAGTAATTTAGCTATCAGAATAAATGTGAAAATATTTTTGTGATACAGAGAAATCTTTATGGTTGTTGAAATGAATGAAATTTGTATAATGGTTGAAACTGATCCCTAACTCCATGAAATACCATGAAACTAAAGGGGGGAGGAAAGGAAAGGAGGGAGGGAAGGAAGAAGGAAGGAAGGGGAAAAGGGAAGGGGAGGGAGGAAAAGAGCCACAGGCCCCACGAGGCCTCTCCACCCAGGGAGGTGGAGGAATCGGACCCGTCATGTGCAATCCTGGGCCTGGTACCTGCCCGATGGCATTCTCCCTGACGACGGCCCCCGGCCGGAAGCACAGCCCTCCTCACAGAGGGACCAGGGGCTCCAGGAGAGGCAGGGACTTGCCCCAAACGACACAGTGGCTGCACCAGAGCCCTGCTCTTCCCTGTACCCGCAGTGGAACTCTGCAGCGAGTCCCAGAGGGTAAGGTGCGGGTCTTTCTGCATCTGTGACATGGGGACAATCCACAGCCCATGGGGTTGCGGGGAAATGAGACCCTGTCCACACAGCCCTGGGGACCTTGCTCAGCGCGGGACTCACAGCAGGTGGCAGTTATTCTCTGCCGTGTTACTGTTGTTGACCTTATTGTTAGTCACCAGTCCAGATGTAAGGACGGATCTGATGGCCACAAGGAAGCAGCAGTGGGGGTGATTTCTGGGCCCCCTAGCTGGATTTAGGGACCTATCTTCTGGGGGAAGGGCAGAGGCCACCCAGGCCCCTAAAGTACTGTCTCATGTGCCTGCCCTTGGCCCAGCTCCGAACCCAAGAAGAGCCTCCGGCTCAGCACGCAGCTACTCGAGGCAGCCCCCTGCCAGGTCTGACAACATGCAGCTGTGTCCCTGGCCCCAGGCCCTTCTGCTCTCCTAGCTGATGGGCCCCTCCCCGCCTGGGTGCCTGGATAGGACAGAGCCACTGTGTCCTCCCCAACCAGCCCGGGGTCAGGTGGTCGAGTGGACACTGCACCAAGGAGGGAGGCAGGGGTGAGCTGGGGCTGCCGGCCATGGGTGGCTCTGAAGCCAGCAGGGGTGAGGATGGGCTGGAGACAGGTGTCAGCCCTGCATCTCAGACAGAAGATGGGAAGGGGGCTGAAGCCGAGGCCACGGGGGCCTTGGGCAGGGCCAGGGGCCGGGGCAGGGGTATTAGCTGAGCTCCTGCCCCATCATCCCTCGTCCCCTCTTGCCTCACAGACAGCTTGGAAGGAGGAAGCACCAGCCACGAGGGGCGCCAGGTCAGCCTTTGCCCCTGCACCCCAGGGCCTGTGAACCTGCCGGCCGGCAGACAAGGAGAGACATGTGCCACTCTTAGAAACAGCTCAAAGGAGAGACCCAGGGTGGCCTCCTCTCTTGCCTTCCACTCATCCTACAGGGGATTGGGGGCAGGACTGGGTTTGGGGTCAACCTGAGCAGTGGGATAGCACAGATGTCCGAGGCTCCTGGTCAGTTTGTCCTCTTTCTTTTCTTTCTTTTTCTTTTTTTTTTTTGTGTATGTGGTACTGGGGATGGAACCCAGGGACCACTGACCTCAGGACAACACCCTCAGACCTATTTTGGTTTTTTTATTTGGAAACAGGGTCTCGCTAAGTTGCTGAGAACCTCACTAATTTGCTGAGGCTGGCTTTGAACCTGCGACCCTCCTGTCTCAGCCTCCAGAATACTGGGATTACAGGCGTGCGCCACCATGCCTGGCCAGTTTGTCCTTTTTCTAGCTCCTGATTCGGAAGAGTCCACCAGGCCTGGAGGCTACCTCCTGAGAACCCAGGCTGCTGGGCACAGTGGGCAGGAGCACACGGAGACAACAAGGGGGGCTTTGAGAAGGACAGGCCTGTGTACGAGCCCCAGAGCCACAGCTTCCTGCCTTCCCTCAGAGCCCAGCTTTCCTTCCTTCCTTCCTTTCTTTCTTCCTTCCTTCCTTCCTTCCTTTTCTTCCTTCCTTATAGGGGGAATTGAACCCAGAAGCATTCTCCCTCTAGGCTATGCCCCAGCCCTTTATAATTTTTAATTTTTTTTTTTTTTTTGCGGTACTAGGGATGGAACCCAGGGGCATTTTACTTCCGAGCTACACCCCAGCCCTATTTTTTTATTCTTTGTTTTGAAACCAGGTCTCACTAAGTTGCGGAGGGCCTCACTAAGTAGCTGAGGCTGGCTGCGAACCTAGATCCTCCGGTCTCAGCCTCCCAAGTACTGGGATTAAAAGCGTGTGCCACCACGCCCGGCTTAATTTTTTTTATTTTGAAACAGGGTCTCTCTAAGTTACTGAGACTGACCTCAAACCTGAGATCCTCCTATCTCAGCCTCCCAAGTATTGAGATTACAGGTGTGCACCACCAGGCCCGGCTCAGAACCCAGTTTTCAAAGCTCACCGAAGGCTGACTGGAGGGTTAAGGACACAGGCTGCCCAGGACGCAGCGCTTTCTACATGGAGATGCCCCATGAGCGTCAGTCCCCTCCCCTCACCCCGCTCAGCCGCGCGGCCTCACCTGGCAGGAGGAAGGTGGTCCTGGTGGCGATGTTGATCTCCTGTAGATGCTCCAGGGTCTCCGTGTGGAAGAGGCGGATGGAGGAGCCGGAGGAGAAGGCCATCCAGACGCCGCTGCCCGCCTTCACCATGTGCGTCACGCTCACAGCCTCGTCCTGGTGCGCCTCGAAGCTTTGCTGTACACAGAGGAAGGCTGTCGGGGCTGGGCCGGGGCCTACCCGGCTCCTACAAGACCCTGCTCTCTGGTCCCCGAGCCTGAGGTTTTCACGCTCCTCAGGAGCACAAGCTAACTCGGGCTCTGCCTAAACCAGTCAGGGCCGGAAGGAAGCCTTAGAAGTCCAGCACAGGGTGTGTGTAAATGTCCAACAACAGGCCGGGAAGCCCAGTTTGCAGCGTCTGCCAATTCCCATGGTGCAAATACTCCTAATATGGCTGACCCCACGATACCAAGGGGCAGCCTGGAGCGAGCAGCAGAGAAAGATGCACACTCCGCTCCCACCAGCGGAGAGGACCCGGCTCGGGCACACACTGGGACCATTTTCTGGTCCTCAACTTACATCAGGAAAAGATGGAGCTGGTGGTCAGTGGAAGAAGTAGCGATTTATGTATATTATTAAAAATGACAGCGGCAACCCTACAGAACTGCCGGGGAAGAAAGGGTGTGTGAGCCGGGTCCTCATCCTTCATGGTGGGGGTCCACAGATAATGTCCCCAAACTGAGGGACCAAGAGGCAACAAAGTAAAGAGAGTTGGGAGGAAAGAGTTGGTGGATTGAAGACAGGAGAAAAGTCTTTCTTCCAGGAAGCAGGACCAGGATGGGGAGGGGAAAGAACATTCAGGATAAACCATCCCATGCTGTTTTATTTTTCTTTCCTTACAGGCATATGTACAATTTTGATTTTGAACAAACAAAGCCTCTTATTTTTTTCTAAGAGAAGCTACAAATGCTCAGGCCTCCCACCCACTGCAGGAGAAAGTTCAAGTTCCTTAATTGGGCATTCGAGGCCCCGGCTCTGTCCTACTCCCCGCCTTTCCTCGCAGGCACCTGTGCTCCCGGCAAACCAAAGCCTGGGCCTGGCTGAGGCTCAGGACACGCGCCCAGCCACACCTCTGTCTGACAGGGCACCAGCTACTGTCTTCGGTCAAACTCGGAAGACACTGCTGCAGGGTGACGTCCCATCCCATGGCGCTGGCCCCAACCTTCACACACCTGCTACTTCCTTCTGAACATCTCCTTCTGTCCAGCAGGGGGCACCTGTCCCACCCTGTGACTCTCCTTAGCTCCCACACTGGACTCTAAGGATGGACCTGCCCCTCAGGCCTTCGGTATCCTTGCAGCAGGGAACAAGGCTCAGGCACAGCTGGTCAAAGAACGAATGGACGGATACTTGAATTCATCTATGACCCTTGATTGTTACTCAGATACAGACAACTCAAGCAACCAAACTAGAAACAACCTAAGTGTCCAACCATTGGGGATGGTTGTAAACACCCTCCTAGAATTGTCCTATCTCCACTGAAAATCACGCTTACAGAAACTGTGTGAAGAACACACAAAAAATGTGGATCCGATAGCAGAAGTAAAAAAAAAATAACAACAACAACAACAAAAAAAAAACCCCACACACAAAAAAACCATTGCATCCAAATTGGGGAGGGAAAATAGGGGGATAAACCTGCATGGAGGAGTATTCCAGAGCAGTGCTAGCTGGCCTCCTCTATCCAGTTTTTTCCAGTTTTCCATAAAGACTATGTATTGGGTAGAGGCCTGAGACTACAGGATGACGTGCTGGAGAGAACATTTATTTGGAATCAGATCTGCTAGTAAGTTGCATTTCCTTATGGCTTCACAGGCCAATGCCTGGGTTCCCCCCTTTGTAAGTGGAAGTTGTCATGAGGAACCTGGGTGAGGAGACCCCGCCACAGACCCGGCGCCTAGTAGAGCCTCGATTCACTCAGCGGGTGCTCTTGAGTGCCTACTATGTGTCCAGCATGGATAGACGTGCTGGAAATGCAGTGATGGGCAAGTCGATCGTGGGGCCTGCCTGCAGGGAGAGAACATTCCCAGTGCCAAAGACAACTGAAGCAAACAAAGACTGCTTCCAATCGTGCTAACCACTGTACAGAAAAATATTAAAAGCCACTGAGAATGGGTGGTCAGGGAGGGTCTCTCGGGGAGGGGGGACTTTTTTTTTGCGGTACTGGGGATTGAACCCAGAGACATTCTGCCTCCAGGCTACACCCCCAGCCCTATTTTTTATTCTTTATTTTGAAACAGGGTCTCACTAAGTTGCGGAGGGTCTCACTAAGTAGCTGAGGCTGGCTGCAAACCCGGATCCTCCGGTCTCAGCCTCCCAAGTACTGGGATTACAAGCGTGCGCCACCGCGCCCGGCAGGAGGGGGGACTTTAAAAACAGGAAGGCAACAGCCCAGGGATGATGGGGAGCAAAGCATTCCAGGCAGAGGACACCAAAGGTGCCAAGGCCCTATGGTGAGAACGAGGAACAGAGAGGCCCCATGTGCAGATCACGGAGGTAGGATGAAGGTGGGAGAGGCGGCAGGGCCCAGACTGCGCTGGGCTGCCTTTCGGTCCACGGTGAAGAGTGTAGATTCTGCTGATGTGCTTCAGGGGGCTAAGCTAGTACGTGGAGTGATCAGGTTTACTTTTAAAGAAGTGCAATTTGAGCCGGGCGTGGTGGCGCACACTTGTAATCCCAGTACTTTGGGAGGCGGAGACCGGAGGATCCAGGTTCGCGGCCAGCCTCAGCTCTCTCTCTCTCTTTCTCTCTCCCTGTCTCTCTCTCTCTCTCTCTCTCTCTCTCTCTCTCTCTCTCTCTCTCTACTTAGTGAGGCCTTCCACAACTTCGTGAGACCCGGT
>PVJS01040196.1:0-18565 GCA_004027185.1 Glis glis | reverse complement strand
TATTTTTAAAGTATATTATTTTATTTTGTTTTGTTTTTATTAAACATAAAACCATTTACAAGAATACTTCTCACGTATGTAATAGGAATAAATAGTAACCATGATTCAAGCACCTATCAGCCCATAACCCAGCTTAAACACAGAACATTACCAACCTATGCTTCCATTCCCCTCCCACTCTCCAACCTTGGGGGACCACCATCCTAAATAAAGACACATTTCACATCCCTGTTCGTGTTTCCACATATGTATGTCCCTCTCAACTGAATCATTTAGTTTTTCACACTTCGCAAACTTTATATAAATGAATCACGCCTTACATGTTCTTCTCTGGGGTTTGCTTTTTATGCTTTATGTTCATGAGACCCATCCAAGTTGCTGCATGAAGCTTTAGTTCATTTATTTTCACAGCTTTAAATTATTCTATCGGGTTAATATGCTACAATCTATAATAGTTATCTATTTTCCCACTCTATGGACATTTGAGGCTTTTCCCCATCAGCGGGCATTCGGATTGTTTCCAGTTTTTTGGTCATTAATACAATCCATATACATTGCCCTGCTGCACATATGAAAGGCTTCCTCTAGGCTAGACTATATACCCAGAAGGGCACAAATTTAACTTGTCTAAGGAACACAGAGATTGCCCTAGGTAGTTATACAAAGTTCTACTTGCACCAGCAATGTAAAAGAGTTTTTCTTACTACCTGCCCTCCCTAAACTTGCATTTCTGACTTAAATTATCATTCTTGTAGGTGGAAAATGCCATTTAGGCTTGAGTCTGCATTTGTTGGTTACAAATGACATTCATCATCTTCTGTTAAGTATATTTGATTTGCATGTTCCCTTCTAAACAAAAATTCACATATGTGCACGTGTGTGTGTGTGCACATGTATGTGTATCTCTTCTCCAACCTCTGTTGACTATTTCTTCTTTTCATATTGATTTTGGAAGTACTTATATATTCTTGGTGATAGTAATTCATTGATTAATGTGATGTAAACATCTTACCCCAGTTTATGGCTTATGGCCTCACTTCTTGATACTCTTTGATAAAGGTCTTAATTTTAATGTAACGGACTTAGCCTTTCCTTTATAGTTTCCATTTTCTGTGTCTTGCTTGAGAAAGTACTTCACAACACTTAAACATTTTCTCCTATATCTTCTAAATGTTTTATAGTTTTACTTTTCAAATCTATATATTTAATCACCTAGAATTGATTTCTCTGCTTAGTATAAGGTAGAAATCCAATTTTCATTTTTCCATATGGATTACCACATGTCACTGCATAATTTAATGAATATGTCTTTAATTCTCCCTACCTACAATGACAGCTCTATAATAAATAGAATTTCCATGAATGCAGTGCTGTTTATGGATCCTGTATACTATGGGCTATTTGTCTGACTCTGCATTGATGGCACACATATCTTTTAATGAGTGTTGGGTTTTGATGGGGAAAACACCTCTCCCTTCATCCCCAGAAACACATCTTAATTTTCAGAAGTATTCTTGGGCTTTTGCTCTTCCATATAAATTTTAGAATTTGTTAAGGTTCTCAAAAATCCTGTTAGAACATTTTTGGAATTGCTTGGAATCTATATATAAAACTGGGAAATCTTACATCTTTATAATATGGAGCCTTTCTATAAACATGTTATAATCCATTTATTTTGGTTTTCTATAAAGTACATAAATAATGTTTTACAGTTTTTTCTGTAACAGATTTGTCTATTTTCTTAGATCAGTTCGCAGGCATTTCGTATGTTTTATTTTGCTCTTGAATATAGTATTTTTTAAATCTTTACACAAGGGTATGTGTTGAGTGCATGTTATTTTATTGTTGTTAGTGTGGGGGGGGGTGCTGGGGATTGAACCCAGGAGCATCTACCTCTAAGCTATACCTCCAGCCCTAGTTTTTTTTTTTTTTTTTTGGAAACAGGGTCTTGCTAAGTTGCTGAAAGTCTCACTAAGTTGCTGAGGCTGGCTTCGAACCTGTGATGCTCCTGTCTCAGCCTCCCAAGTACTGGGATTACAGGCATGTGCCACCATGCCCAGCTTTCTTTTATTATTTTTAAAGGAGTCTTTTTCATTTCCATTTACTAAAGGGCAGTTTTAGGTTCAGAGCAAAATTGAGAGGAAGGTACAGATATTTTCCATATATTCCATGGCACACACATGAACTCCCTCATTACCACATCCCCCACCAGAATGGAACACCTGTTAGAAATGAACCAACAGTGAGTGGCACATTGCCACCTGAGGTCCAGAGACTGACTTCACCATGCACTCTTGGAAGTACACATCCTGTGGATTTGAACAAATGTGTAACAACACAAATCCACATCATAGTATCATCCTGAGTATCTTTATTTCCCCTGTGCTCCAACTCTTCATCCCTCCATTCCCCCTACTCCCTAGCCACTACTAATCTTTTTACTGTCTCCATAGTTTTGCCTTTTCCAGAGTGTCATATAGTTGGAATCATATAGCATGCAACCTTTTCAGATGGGCTTCTTTAACTTAGTACTATGCATTTAACTTTCCTCCATGTCTTTTCATGGCTTAGTAGCTCATTACTTTTTAGTGCTGAATAATATTCCATTATCTGGATGTACCACAGTTAACTTATCCATTCACCTACTAAAGGACATCTTAGTTGCTTCTAAATTTTGGCAGTTATGAATAAAGTTGCTATAAACATCTATTTGTGTGTTTTTGTATGTACATAAATTTTCAACTCCTTTGGGTAAATACAAAAATGCATAATTGCTGGATCATACAGTAAGACTGTGTTTAGTTTGTAAGAAACCACCAAACTCTGCCGGGTGTGGTAGTGCATGCTTGTAATCCCAGTACTTGGGAGTCTGAGACAGGAGGATCACAGGTTTGGAGCTAGCCTTGGCAATTTAGCGAAGCCCTCCACAATTTAGTGAGGCCCTGTTTCCAAATAAGAAATAAAATTGGGTGGGGGGTGTAGCTCAGAGGTAGAATGCTTCTAGATTCAATCCCCAGTGCTGAAAGAAAGAAAGAAAGAAAGAAAGAAAGAAAGAAAGAAAGAAAGAAAGAAAGAAAGAAAGAAGAGAAGAAAAGAAGAAAAGAAAAGAAAAGAAAAGAAAAGAAAAGAAAAGAAAAGAAAAAAAGAAAAGAAAAGAAAAAAAGAAAGAAAAAAGAAAAGAAAAGAAAAGAAAAGAAAAGAAAAGAAAAGAAAAGAAAAGAAAGGAGGGAGGGACGGAGGGAGGGAGAGAGGGAAGGAAGAGGAGGAGGAGGAGGAGGGGAAGGGGAAGAGGAAGAGGAAGAGGAAGAAGAAAAGGAAGGAAGGAAGGAAGGAAGGAAGGAAGGAAGGAAGGAAGGAAGGAAGGGGAAGGCAGGCAAGCACCAAACTCTTTTCCAAAGTGACTGTAACATTCTCCATTCCTTCCATCAATGAGTGAGAGCTCCTGTTGTTCCATATCCTCATCAGCATTTGGTATTTGCAGTGTTCTGGGTTTTGGTCATTCTAATAGGCATTTAGTTTAGTGATATCTCATTGTTGTTTTAATTTGCATTTCTCTCATGATATATGGGATGAAGTATCTTTTTCTTTCTTTTTTATTTTTTATTTTAGTGTGTGTGTGTGTGTGTGTGTGTGTGTGTGTGTGTGTTTCTGAAAATCAAACTCAGGGACTCATGCATGCAAGGCAAACACTCTACTACTGAGTTACATCTCTAGCACCTGGAGCATCTTTTCATATGCTAATTTTCCATCTTTGTATCTGCGTTGATGAGATGTTAAAGTCTTTGCCTTTTTTTTAAATTGGATTATTTTTCTTATTGTTGAATTTTAACAGATCTTTGTATATTTTAGATAGCACTCCTTTCTCAGATATATCTTTTGCAAAACTTCCTCCCAGTCTGTGACTTGCCTTTTTATTCTTTTGACACTATCTTTTGCAGAGCAGAAATTTTTAATTCTAATGAATTCCAGCTTATCACCTTTTTTCCCAAGGATTGTGCCTTTTGATGTCATATCTAAAAAGCCATCACCAAATCCGATAAAGCTCCTTGGGATTTTCTATTATGCTATCTTCTAGGCGTTTTATAGTTTCACATTTTACATTTAAGTCTGTGATCCATTTTGAGTTATTTTTTGTGCAGGGTATAAGGTTTTTGTCTAAATTCCTTTCTTTGCATGTGGATGTCCAGTTGGTTGAGCACCATTTTGAAAAGACTATTTTTCCTCTATTGTATTGCTTTGCTCCTTCATCTAAGATCAGTTGACTATATTTATGTAGAACCATTTCTACCAGTACTACACTGTCTGGATAATGTAGTATTAGTCCTCCAACTTTGTATTTCTCCTAGATATAGTATTTTAGTGTGATTTTAAAATAAGTTGTGTGTTAATGAAAAGAAAGAGCAAACTGATTCTGCATATTGATCAATTATGTCATGCAAAATTACTAAACTCTTATTATTTTGAATAATTTATTTGTATCTACCTCTGGATTTTCTATGTAATAATCATATTTCCTACAACTAATATAAGTTTGCATTTTCCTGTTAAGTCCTTTTATTTCCTTTTCTGTTTTCACTTCATTGGCTTGGCTTCCTGTATGAAGCTGAATGGAAGTAATCAAAGCAGGCACTCCTGTTTTATCTCTAATCTCAAAGGGAATGATTTTAACAGCGTACCACTAAACATGATGTTCAGTAAGTCTTTATAGATAGCCTTTATCAGACTGTTTCCTTCTGTTACTAGTTTGCTAAGAGAGCTTATTATGATAGATGTTGAATTT
The DNA here is from genome assembly GCA_004027185.1 of Glis glis. Classification (NCBI taxonomy): domain Eukaryota; kingdom Metazoa; phylum Chordata; class Mammalia; order Rodentia; family Gliridae; genus Glis; species Glis glis. Next base: position 13,785 of record PVJS01040196.1, on the reverse strand, counting down.
TATCTACTCTCTCTGAAGACATAGAAATTATCACATGATCTTTTTTAATGTTAATATGATTAATCATATTAATGGATTTTTGTTAAATCATTCTTAATTTCCTAGGATAAGCCCTGCTTATTCATGATGTATCTTTTTTATGCATTGTTCAGTTCAGCTTTCTGCTCTTTCCTTTAGGAATTTTTGTTTTTGTTTTTGTGGCACTGGAGATTGAACCCAGGGGCATTCTACCTCTGAGCTACACCCCCAGCCCTATTTTATTTTTTTTTTTTGAAACAGGGTCTCACTAGGTTGATGAGAGTCTCACTACTTGCTGAGGTTGTCCTTGAACCTGCAATCCTCCTGTCTCAGCCACGCAGGTAATGGGATTACAAGCGTGTGCCACCACACCCGGCTCTCCTTTAGGAAGTTTTAATATATGTTCTTGGGTAAGACTGACTTATGATTTTGTTTTCTTATGGCGTCCTTGAGTGATTTTGATACTAACCTTTCTCTACCCTGATAAAATGAGAAATAGAGTAATTTTTTTCTGTCGCTGCTGTTGTCTAGGAAAGCTTTTATAAGTTGAGAATTATCCTTGAATATTTGGTAGAATGCACCTGTCAACCTATCCAGATGTAAACATTTTAATCTAGTAATTTTGTTTCCATAGTAATTATGATATCTTCACATATTCTATATCTTCTCGAGTCTATTCTGATAAATTGCTCTTTTAAAATAATTTACCTATTTTATCTTAATTTTTAAAGTTTGGGGGTTGTTTGTTTTCTGTCTTGGAGAGGTTTGTTTGTTTGTTTGTTTGTTTGTGGTGCTATAGATCAAACCCAGGGCCTCATACATGCTAAGCACATGTTCTACCACTGAGCTACACTCCCAGTCCCAGTTTTCAAAGTTTTTATAATATCTCTTACTTTTAATGTTTAGAGTATTTATATTTATGTCCCTCTTTAATTTGACTATTGTTTGTATATTCTATTTTTATTCATTAATCATGCCAGGGATTTGTCTGTTTTCTTTGATTCTTTTTAAAGAACCAGCTTATCCATTTGTCCTCTTGCTTATTCATTTCTGTTTTTATATTTAATATTTCATTCCATCCATTTTCCTTGGGTTTATTCTGTCCTTTTTCTTGCTCCTTAGTTGAATGCTTAGATCAGTAATTCTCAGGTTTTTGCATTTCTACTAATAATGTCTGAGTTTAAGGCTATAGTTTTGTTTTGTAATATGTTCTATTTTTAAAATAGAGTCTAAAGTATGCTAATTTTCACTATGATTTGTTCTTTGACTCATGGTCAAACTCTCAGGCTTTCTTCATTTCTAATAATGATGTATGAATTTAATGTTGTAGATTTGATATGAGTATGTTCATTATTTTAGTCTAAATATATTCTGATTTCCACTATGATTTCTTCTTTGATTCATAGATTATTTAGAAAGTGCTTTTGTTTCTTACTGCTTAATGTGTAGGGACTTTCTGGTTAGTTTTATATTCTTGATTTTCAACACAATTCCATTGTCTTCAGAAGATATTCATCTTCTATATTATCTCAGTCTTTCAAATTTTCTGCAGCTTGCTCTTTGGCCCAGTGTGTTCACTTTTTGGTGTGTGACCCATGTGTACTTGAAAAGAGTGTGCATTCTGTAATTGCTGAGTGGAGTGTGGTATTGATGTGTTCAATGAATAAAGCTCAATTATTATACCATTCAACTATTCTGCATTCTTACTAATTTTTATCTATTTGACCTATTAAATACTGAGCTAGGTCCTTAAAAATTCTGTGCTATTTCAAGACCATATGTTATGCCATTCAGTCGAATTCTCCCCAAATTCAGGCATAGCCTCTAGCTAGGCAGGCCTGCACATGTATGGCCCAGACAAGCAACTTGGATGCTGTGGAAAATAAAGTGGAATTCCTCTGAGTGGTCACTTAGGAATCTGCATGTGTCCCCTCCCAGAGCAGACTCTTCTTAGATCTGGCAGGAGATGACAAATGCTAAGTAATTCAGGCCACCAAGATAAGTCTCCTGGGTGTGCAGGCCACCATCTTCAAAATGCAAATGCAATGCTGAAGCATAGGATCCAGAGATTACGTAGATCATTCTCAGCATGCACATTTGTGAGTCATTTCAAACATTTCTGTGTTAGTCTCTTCTTTCAGTATATCAGGGTATTGGAGAGCAGTTTTGATTCGCCGTGCCTGGGACACCACACCCTGTTAGTGTAGAAACAGCTTCACCCCTCCTTCCGCAACATCTGTTTACATCAAACGACAAAAATAAGGTGACCGTAAACCTCACCTTGCCTGCAGACTTGTTTTGTTTGACCTGCATGACTTTTTTTTAAATTAATTTTTTCAAGTCTACCCGATTCTTAAAAATATGGAATTTTGGTTTGTCTAGAAAAAAATCAGAGATTTAGGAGAAGGAAGCCAGCATTCCCACAGGTCAACCGCTGGCCTGGGCTGAAGGGGCGATGGCCGTCCTCCTTCACTCACTGGCGGCCCTTGCTGCTGTGCTGGCATGTGAGTTGGTGACCATCCTCCACCCTTTGTGAGACCGTGGCCTCAGCTATAGCGCCGAGGTGGCCAAGAGCAGCAGGGGATGAGGAGAAGAGCCTGGTTCTCTCTTCCGGGATCCAGGTCTAGGCCGCAGACTTGGTGGGGTGCAGAATGACCCCAGGGTGCACGTGGGAGGCATCTTCTGAGTGTCCTACATGGACGGGCTCTGGATGGGGGAAGCTAACTGCCAACTCTAAGACCAGAAGGGGCTGGCGCTATCCTAACTTGGTCACTAAAGGTAAACGCGACTTACTTCCATTTTTAGCAAGAGTGGATTGGCTATTCTGAACAACCTCACCGCTGCCACACAGGCAAGAGCGTAAGAATCCTCTGATGCTGAAAAGCAAGTGAAAGGAAGGCTCCTGGAGGGCAAACGAATGCCAAAGGCAGCTTTAGCCCAGAGAATACCTGCTGATTCCTAGGAACTTTGAGTTTTCATTTTGATGACTGAGAGACAATGATAGAAAAATCAAGCGAGGGACAAAAACAATGGGAAGTCTAGTAGGAGAGACCTACATGAACTGGAACCTCAAAGTAGGGAGGCCGAATCCTTTGGCAAAAAGAGATCTCACACACAAAATTCCCCAGTGGGAAAAAGGTGGGCAGGAACAGTGATATGCACCTATCCACAGGCCTACCTCAGCTTGAAGCCTCGGTCACTGAAGCACATTGAAGGATTTGCTCTCACATCCTGCGTTTTCAGTCAGCTCTTACGCCCCTTACCCCGAGGACTTGCTTAGAGGGAAATCCTTACTCTTCCTTGGAGACTTATTATCCACTCCCTATCTTGCTCCCTTTCTTTTTCCATAGTTCTTTTCTCCTTCCTGAGGAAATGTGAGGTAGTCAAAAGAGCAGGACCATGACAGACCTGACACTCAAATCCTGGCTGTGACCTCTGACCGTGGGCAAGCTGCCCTGTGAAGTGCTCACAGCTGTTCTGTAGCTGTGACCAAATACCAGGCTTCCTGTGGGCAGCTTCAGGGACTCACAAGAATTGCAAAAAACAAGGAGGGCAGGGTGAAATATCCTCCTGGCCAGCAGGACCAGTAGAGACAACCCTAGCAATTAGTGAGATGTCAGCTTGTCCTTATTCCCCACAAGTTCTTTGAGAGAGAATAGATTTTATTATCTATAAAATGGGAATACTATTTTCTAGGAAGGGGTTGTCTCTCCCTCTGGAGATGGCCTGCATTTTCCCTTGAATATGTATGCCTCAATTTACCCTAAAAGCTCACTCTAAAGATGGCCGCATTCTCCCTTGAATGTGTATTTCTTACTTTACCCCAAAAGACATCTCTCTCAAGACAGCCTGCATTCTCCCTTAACTGCGTATCTGCTTTTCTAAATAAATCTATGTCTCTGAAAAAATAATTTTTTCCATGAAGGGCAAAATTCAATATTTCTGAATTTCCTCCTATTCTTTTCTTCCTACCTTCTCCCTAAAGCCTGTACTTCTATTAAAATACTCAATACTCTAAGCACAGATTTACAGAAAACATCTTTTAAGTAAGTGTATTTGTCAAGAGGCCACCAAAACTTTGAAGTATAAATCCTCCCCCATGTCTGCTGAATAAGATGGTTTCTCAAAACACTTATCTGATCTATCTGCCCATTATTTAAAACCTTTCAATGGCACCCCATTTCTTTCAGGGTAACCCCATCCCAAGGCTGTCAGATCCTGCATGTTCTGGCCCCAGCCTCCCTCCCCAGCTCACCTCACACCCAGCACCCCTTGCTCCTAATAATCCCTCCACCCAGTCTCTCAGCCTCTGATACTTTACTGCACTTCCTCCGGCCTGTGGGGCTTTTGCACATGTGGCTACCATCTCCCAGTGTGCTCGTCCCTCTCCTGGTCCCCTGGCTGACTCCTCTGGTCCTTCTCATCCCAGCTCAAGCATCACATCCCAGAGGTGGTTTCCCTCCACTCCAGTCTGGTCACGTCACCTGTCCTTGGCTCTCACTGCTGCAGGCACAGCTCCTTTGTGACATTTGTCACCGTGCTCATTTTACATTTATGAGTATGATTATGTCAGGAAGTCTGTCTCCAGAGCACAAGCTCCAGGAGAGCAGGAACCAGGTTGCTCTGTGCTCCCCCACTGCACCCCAACGCCCAGTGCTGTCCACATTGTGGGCACTCAGTAAGTACTCAGTACTGAATAAATGTGTGAATGGAAGCCTTCAAAGTATAGAATACTGCAGGTTTGTTTCCCAGCTCAGGAAATTATCAAGCTATGCTCACAGTGCAAGGCCACAAGGACTTCTGTTGAACCAGGACAAGAGATCTCATGGATAAATGAGTACATGAACATATGTGGAAATTCAGCCAACTCAGAGTCAGCTTTTTTAAAAGTACGTCACAGTAAACACACTACTCTTTTGGGGGGACATTTAATTATTAAAGATTTTGCAATATCAGTGAGGTACTATATATAAAACCTATTGTGCTTTTAAAAATATCTTTAATCTTAAACTGTGAGACATGTCAAGATTTGCTTTCTTCTTCTGTAAACTTGCTATCACCAAACACGATGACAAAGTAAGAATAGAAATAAAGTAAAATAAGGTCAAGCTGGAAATAATGAAGAACTTCAAAGCCATGGCATATGCAAAACATGACAGAATAGAGATTACAAGACAGGTGAGCAGGAGCCCATTAGGGAAGGCACACGGGAGACCGGTGCAGTGAGCAGGACGGAACAACCAGAGCTTAGCAGAATGCGTGAACTCTGCAGAGCTAAGCCCCACCAGGTCAATGCAGATAAATGAGCTGAGGAGGCTGATGAAATCGAAAGCATGAAAGAAGAGAGATAACAAGTACTTAAAAGGGGAATAAAGCAGTCTGACTGGAGAAATAAAGCAATTTACAGGCACGGGTAGATCATTTCAGGAGCCCTGCGTTGCAAAGATCAGCCACACAATGTTTCATCACCTCTGGGTGCTGAGACTCAGTCGACTAGAAAACTCAGCCCTGCATAAAGTGTGCACCTTTACATGTCATCGAGGCCCAGCTCATTCAGAGGCCCAGTTGGCTCCCAGCCCTCGCTCTGAATCATCCTTCAGATCCCCTGCAAATGAGGGACTTTTGCTTTATTGTCTGAGCTCTCCTCCGTGCCTTTTATGAAGGGAAAGAAAGACCTCTTGCGAAGATCAAATCCATTACCTTTTCCTTTTCAGAGCCTGACCTGCGAGCATCGTGCTAAATGAGTTACAGGAGTTACTTTCAGGAACGAGGGAGAGCGTCGTGTTGATTAGAGAAGAGAGCCACGGGGAGCCAGAGGCTGGCTTGGCGTGGCACTCCATTGTCAATTATTCAGGGGCTCATTATCCCATGCGGGGAGGGCTCTATTTCTCTGCTCTGTTTCTTCCTCTATTGGATGCCCAGCCTTGAACCATTTCAAAAGCAGCTTCCCATGAGATCTAGTTAAAGGTTTGGGAAGGAATCAAAGGGTTAGCATTAGGATTGCATCTTGGCATGGAAAGACAGAGAAATAATTGAATAAATTGGAAGTGAGGAGAGTCTTTGCATTTTAATTATGCATGGGGTGTTTCTATGCCTATGGAAAAGAATGAAGTTTACAAACCTCTGCTGTGATCTGAAAAACACATTTTACTTGCCTCTTCAATGAGAGGAAGACTTGTGAGTATAAAAGAGCTTCCTCTTTTATACTAAGGAATCCTTTTTTTGTCTTCATGAGAATAAATTAAAATTTTCTTCCCTTCTCCTTTTTACAATGCAGTTTTTATGTGAACTGGCAGGCAGTTCAAGATTCTTTGTCATTCTGTCTCTCCCCCAGATCTAGAGTTCTTCTGCTGGTCTCTACCTTTGCCCACCTCACCTCCACATCTCAGTTTTAATCAGAAAACGGGTGTGAGCCAGGCGTGGTGGTGTGCACCTGTAATCCCAGTATGTGGGAGGCTGAGACAGAAGGATTGCATGTTCAAGGCCAGCCTCAGCAACTTAGCAAGGCCCTCAGCAACTTAGTGAAACCCTGTTTCAAAATAAAAAGGGCTGGGGATGTAGCTCAGATGTAGAATTGGATTCTACCTGGATTCAATCCCTAGAGGGAGGGAGGGAGGGAGGGAGGGAGGGAGGAAGGAAGGAAGGAAGGAAGGAAGGAAGGAAGGAAGGAGAAATTCACCTTGATCCTGATTGACACAGGATTTGGTTTGCACAGCACAAAGTGATTCAAAAGATAATTAAGAACTGGGTACTGGGTACTCTATTCTTTTTTACTTTTTACTCACATTGACAGAACACTGTATTTCTCACATACTACACGATGTTTTGAGTACATACACATTGTGGAATGCTTAAATCTAGCTAATTGACAAATACACTTCATATAGTTGCCATTTTTGGTGGTGAGAACACTTAACATTCTCCTTGTGTTTTTCAAGAATACGATCATCATTAACTGTAGCGCCTTGCTGTCCATCGATCTCTTGAATTTGTTCCTTGTGTCTTACTGTAATCCTGTGACCAGCGTCTCCCCACCTCCCTGGCTCCCCTACCCACCAGCCTCTGCTTGCCACCATTCTACTCTCTCCTTCTATGAGATCAACTCTTTTAGATTCTGCAGGAAATCCTGCCATTTGCAATCCCATGGGAGAACCTAGGCGCTCTATGCTTAAGGCAAGCCTCAGGCCGTTTCTCCTCTGGGGTGCCCCAGAATGCCGCTGTTACTGGCACTCACCATCTTTAGACTGTGTCCCCTCCTGTCCCTATGTCACCTTCTTGCTACCTGCTTTACTGAACACAGAAATGGCATTGCTTGCCTCTTTCTCTCGGAGGAAAAGGTCAGGTCACCGCTATGGCTGACTCTTAGGTGGTTCGACTTGACAGGATCTTTGGTTTTTAAAAAGTATTTCTTCGGGATATTGGGATCCATCACCTCTGCCTGATCCCAGATGAAACAGCACCATCCCCAAGGCAGACCTTGTGCCTCACTGATTGGTCAGGCTTGTAGATGCAGGGGCGACGGCTGACATTCCTCCTAAACACCTGTCCTGAATCCCGCCTGCCTGCTGGGTGGGCAAGACACTCATTTTCCATTTCAAACGAGCCACCAGTTCCTGTTGTTGTGCCATCTCAGCATCTCGTGTCTTTGTGTAATTATCTGACAAAAGGATGAATATACTACTGGCCTTTAAGATTGTGTCAGCAATACTAGCTTCTTCCAGAAGAAAAAGAGACTCCTCGACCTGTTTGCATTGTTTCGCCTGTGCTGGAGACCTAGAGAGAATGATAGCCCAGAGAAGGAAGTTAAGGTCAGAGATAAGTGAGCAAAAAGGACTCATGAATATCAGACAGAGGCCATTTTCAAATGTGGATTCCAGCTCCAGAAAGAGAGGGCCCGGGAAGCCTGGGAGGGGCGCCTAGCATCAAAGGCAACTATGGGCGCGCTGCTGAGTCAGCACCCACAGTTAACTACTTACCATAGCAGTGTGCCCAGGCCTGAGCAGGCACTGGCCTGGAGGAAGCCGGTATGCCTGGCTTCAGTCTGTGTCTTTGGAAACATAAATCAAACCTCAGATTATGCAATCTCTCCTCTTATTCCCTTGCTACTGCCACAATACAGACCCTCATCCTTGTTACCCTGAACTCTTCCAGGAGCCAAATAGATCCCACCTGCCTCTAATTTCTCCCATTCATGCTTCATACAACTACCAAAATTATATTCCAAATCACAGGTATAATCACATCACTTGTTTCCTCAAAAGTCCTCAGCAACCTGTCTTTACTTGCAGATTGAAATCCAAATATGTTCCGAAGAAGGAAGGAAGGGAGGGAGGGAGGGAAGGAGGGAGGGAGGGAGGGAGGGAAGCCTCTGCAGTCTGGCCCAATGCAGTTTCCACCTTTGTATGCCACTCTATTCCCCCAATTTATACTCCACCACTGCTGTCCCCAGGACACACATGCCATTTCACATGCTCCTATCTTTCCTCATCCTGTTCTTCCTAAGTGGAACTTTCTCTTTTCTTTTCTTTTTTCACATTTCTATCCTTAAAACCCTCTCATCTTCGAGGACCAATTCTAGCTGCACCATGAAGCCTTCACCAGTTTCTGCCTCTCACTTCCTGCTCCCACCCCCAATTCAGGTGAAGAGCTCCCTCGTGTGCTCTCCAGTAACACGTTTGGCTACATCATTATTATAAAATATGTCATAGTAGAAGTGAGATTGTATAATATATATGAACAGTTTGAACAACAGTAATAAGTAAATTTCCTGTGCAACCGCCTCAAGAAACAGCAATGCCAGTATATTTGAGGCTTCTTCATGTCCCCTCCCACCCATCCCAACACCCCCAGAGGTAGCCTCTTCTGAATTCTTTATAGTTTAGCATGATGGCTACATCCCTCCAGAATGTTATTTGGCTTCATATTTTTTAACTTTTTAGACATTGTATTTTCTTAATTATGAGTGCAACATTGTGAAATCCATCACAATGAATTATATTACTGTATGCATTTTTACTACTGCATAGTTTCCTATTATACAAATAATAAATTCATCTGTTTTCCTATTGAGGGGCACTAGGGTGGTTTCCAATTCTTCACTATTAAACATGTTGCCATTATGGACATTCTTCTAAAGATCTCCTGGTACAAATGTGCAAGATTTTCTCTCACGTATATTTTTAGGAATAGATTTGATGGGTCCTGGTGTCTGAGCAACTTCAAATTTGCAAAATAATGCCAGAAAAATGTCCAAATTGTTTTTCCAAGATGTGTATTCCTTCATGCAGTATACAGGTCCCTGTTGCTTTGCATCTTGTCAACATTTGATATAAAATTGATATTAAATTTATATTACTATGGTAGATATGAAATAGTATATCATTGTGGTTTTAATTTTCATCCTGATTGCTAATGAACATCTTTTCAAATTTGAGTCATTTTCTTCTTCTGTGATATATATGCTGATGTCTCTTGCCCACTTTTCCATGGTTACTGTAGTCTTTCCTTATTGATTTTTATACTTGCTGGATAGATATTAAATTTTTGTTTGTTATACATGTTGCAAATATCTTTTCCAAGTTTGTGGAAGTTGTTTTTCCTTTCTTTGAGGTCTCTTTTTTTTTTCCTTTGTGGTACTGGGGATCGAATCCAGAGGTACTCTACCACTGAGCTACACCTCCAGCCTTTTTTGTTTTTTTTTTTTTTGAAATAGGGTCTCACTAAGTTACTAAGGCTGGCCTCAAACTTGCAATCCTCCAGTCTCAGCCTCCCAAGTACTGGAATTGCAAGCATGTGCCATAGCACCTGATTTAAGATCTCTTATAATGAAATAAAATTCTTAAATTTTATTTGTGTAATCAAATATGTCAATATTCTGTGCTGTTTATATTTTGTGCTTGGTTTAATAAATTATTTCCTATCTTAAAAATCATATTTTTTCTAGAAGTTTTAAAGTTGGAGCTTTCACATTTAAACCCACAATCCATCAGGAAGTGCTTTTTGTGGATGGTTAGAGGTAGAGATCCAGCCTTAAAAAGGTTCAACCACAGTATTCAGTTTATTCTAGAAGTTCATAATAAACTTTAATATTAGGTTATAGGTACCTTGATATGTGATATTACATCACAACCATCTCTATCCCCACTCTGTTAGTACAACACTTTCCACCTGTAGGAGCTCAAGGGCTTTCTGGGTTGATGCGAGTGCTGGAACGTCATTTCCACTGGACATCTCACAATGTCCTCTTCTTCCACTGCGCTTCCGACAGCACTGGGAGTCTAGCACCACAAGCAAGGAGGAGCATGAGGGCTTCTTTCTGTGTCTTGTTGGACAGCTCCCCTCCCTCATCCTGTCCTCTATTCTCACAAGCTGCTCCCCTACTTTGTTCATTGCTCACAAGCAGAGCCAGGGAACAGGACTGCCAGGTACCAAGGAGCACTGGTAATAGCCAGCCCATGCATTTGGTTTTAGTCCACAGTAGCCTGATACCATGCCTTCCTGGAGCACTGTAGAAAGCTAGAGCAGAACTGGTCCCAGCCTGCGTTCACAAGAATCCCACAAGGCTCCGACGTCACCAGTCACAGAGCAGGAGCTCCCGTGTTTCTGGTATACTTTTGGTAGCTAGTTTCCTTACCCACCATCTGCCAGGAAAATGAAAAGTTCAGTGGAGTCACTTTGCCTTTCAACGACCCATGTGAATTAAGATGGCTCTAAATCCAAGTCTGAAGTTCTTTTCAGAATCAGGCAAGCGTGAAAGAGAAATGCTTCAATTCACAGCCTACATATATGCGTGTATACTTTATTCATGCTTTCAACTCTTAAGCAATCGAGCCTGCATCTATACATTATTTACCAGAATAAACAATTTTAGAATATGCAGAGAAACACTGGAAAGCACCGTGGGCGGCAGAGTGGCATGAGTGTGAAGAGCCGGGATGGGGCAGATCCTGGCCTAACCACTTATGAGCGAGCGGGGTGACCTGGAACAACCCCTCCCATGGGGAGATCACTGCATACCTGCCTTGCAGTGTTTTTGTAATAATTAAATGCAGCAATTAATGCAAGTGCACAACACTCCCTTGTGCACTCTAGGTCATCAACAGGTTAAGGACAGTGAGGATGAAGAAAGAGGGAGGAGGGGAAATGATGATTGATGGTGGTGAAATCACCCAGTCTCTACTCTTTGGAAATATATACTTTATGGTGTCTGTATAGATGAGTAAAATAAACAAGGCTGACTGCAATAAGAGCTGTAATGGTCATAAGCATATTTTCAAAACCAATCATTGAAATGTGATCTGACTAAAAGATGAGTCCTAGAGCAGATTGAGACCGAATATCAAAAATTGGGATTGTCTCAGAGTCCTGAGCCATGCAATCCCTAGAGGTATAATAGAAGCACTAAATATCTGCAATAAAATAGATTTCATCCTGGGGAGTTTCTGTAGAGGAGGTGAGATTTGAGTGGGATCTTGATGGGCTTTTGGAAAAGAGATGAATTTCTGATGGCAGAAGGAGTATCCTAGAATTGGACAGAAGGCATGGCCCTGTACTCCACTGGCCTTTTTGTCATATGGAAAAGATTACAGACAATCCTCAGGACTCCAAGAGTCCCTGGAGCAGGGATGAAAACAGGATAACAAGAGTGAAGTTAGCAGGAACCTGAGTACTACCTCAACCCGCCCTTCTGTTTAGACAAAGCAACTCTGTTCTTATGTATGACTCGCTGCCTTTCTCTAGTAAGACTTCATTTGTGAAGGACTTTCCAGTGATTGATGAGAGGCAAAAAAAATCATATTTTTAAGGGCTGGGGATGTAGCTCAATGGTAGAACACTTGCCTAGCATGCACAAGGCCCTGGGTCCAATCCCCACTACTGCAAACAAAACAAAATCATATCATTGGGTTCGTGGGCTTGGCTCTTGCCTTGTTTTCTGTAACTAATCCACGTGACCCTTTTGATGACCCTGTGATGACTTTTGCTTTGGTTACTCTTCTTGTAAAATTATGAGTCCTATCTGGGACAGTGTCATGGGATGTTACTTGATCTGGGACCACACTCTGCTTTATTTATTTTTGGGGAGAAGCTTAATATAATTTTATTTTAAAAATTACTTCCAGCTTTATTATGGAATGATTGACAAATAAAGCATTATACATACTTAGGGATCAAACGTGATGTTTTGGTATAAATATTTCATTGACATAATGTCAATGGAAGTGAGTCCTTCATTAATTCCCCCTTGCTCCACTGGAGTTTCTCCTCCATTATCTAAAGTCCCTCTTGTATCCTGATTACTCCCTAGCTGCCACATGTAAGAGAAAACACATGACCCTTCACTTTCTGTGACTGGCTAATCTCACTCAGCATAATGTTCTCCAGATCCATCCATTTTCCTGAAAATGACATAATTTTGTTCTTCTTTATTGCTGAGTAGAATTCCATTGTGTGTATATCCCATAATGTTTAATCCATTTATCTGCTGATGGACACCTAGGTTGGTTCTATAATTTGGCTATTGTGAATTGTGTGCTATAAACATGGATATGCATGTATTACTATAATATTCTGATTTCAGTCCCTTTGGAAAGACACCCAGGAGTGGTATAGCTGGATTATATGGTGGATCCATTCCCAATTTTCTGAGGAATCTCCACACTGATCTCCATAGCAGCTGCACTAATTTGCAATCCCACTAACAGTGTAGAAGAGTTCGTATTTCCCCACATCCTTGCCAGCATTTATTGTTGTTTTACTTCTTGATGATTGTCATTCTAATTGGGGTCATATGAAAGAAATCTCAGTGTAGTTTTGATTTGTATCTCCCTAATTGCTAAAAATGTTGAACATTTTTTCATGTATTTATTGGCCATTTGTATTTTTTCTTTTGTGAAGTGTCTATTTAGTTCAATTCTCCATTTCTTGATTGGGTTATTTATCTTTTTAGTGTTAAGTCTTTTAAGTACTTTACTTTGTATATTCTAGATATTAGTCCTCTATCAGAGGAATAGCTGGCAAAGATCTCCCATTCTGTAGGCTTTCTCTTTAGAATCTTGATGGTTTCCTTTGATGAACAGAAACTTTTTAGTTTAATGCAATCCCACTTATAATCCTCATTTTAATTTCTTCTGCCTTGGGAGCCTTATTGAGGAAGTATCTACCTGTGCCTATATGTTGGAGTGTTGGGCCTATGCCCTCCTCTAGTCATTTCAAAGTCTCTGGTCTAATTTCCAGGTCTTTGATCCATCTTGAGGTGACTCTTGTGCAGGGTGAGAGGCAGGGATTTAATTCCATTTTTCTACAAATGGAAAACCAGTTTTCTCAGTACCATTTGTTGAAAAGGTGATCTTTACTCCATTACTATGGCTCTGTAGTATAATTTGAAGTCAGGTATTGTGATACCTCCTGCATGGTTCTTATTGCTGACAGCAGCATGGTTTTTTAATTGCAAATACTGGAGAGAGGAACCTAAATGTTCCTCAGTAGAACAGAAAAAAATTGTAGGATATTTATATAATGGAGGAATATATAGTAGTTTAAATGGATGAACTATATCTTCTGTATGAATATATTTCAACAATATATCATTGAGTGAAGAAGAAAGTATACAGAATGAAGCATGTAATGCTACTTATGCAAAAATTTAAAATTTACAGCACCATATATTACTTATGAACATATACATATGTAGTAAAAGTCATAAAAACAAAAAAGAGCCGGGCGTGGTGGCGCACGCTTGTAATCCCAGTACTTTGGGAGGCGGAGACC
>PVJS01040195.1:0-18544 GCA_004027185.1 Glis glis | reverse complement strand
TTGTTTTTTTTTTTTTTTTTTTTTTTTTTTTTTTTGCGGTACTGGGGATTGAACCCAGGGGCATTCTCCCTCTGAGCTACACCCCCTGCCCTATTTTTTATTCTTTATTTTGAAACAGGGTCTCAATAAGTTGCAGAGGGCCTCACTAAGTAGCTGAGGCTGGCCGCAAACCCGGATCCTCTGGTCTCCACCTCCCAAGTACTGGGATTGCAAGTGTGCACCACCACACCCAGCTTTCTTCCCAAGTCTTAACCACACCTTATCCATTACCCTAAGTAAGCCACCTGCTGCTCCCGGATGTGTCTATCTTCCTGAACCTCTCCCTTTTCTCATGCAAAATCTGGGTTGCTTTTCTCTCGCTGAAATTCTTTTTTTTTTTTTTTTTTTTTGCGGTATTGAACGCAGGGGCGTACTACCTCCGTGCTACACCCCCGGCCCTATTTTTTATACTAAGGAGAGAGAGAGAAAGAGAGACAGGGAGAGAGAGCGAGAGAGCTGAGGCTGGCCACGAACCCGGATCCTCCGGTCTCCACCTCCCAAAGAACTGGGATTACAAGCGTGCGCCACCACGCCCGGCTTGAAATTCTTTTTTTAAATATACTTTTGTTGGTGTATTGTAATTATACATCATAATGAAGTTCAGAGTGATAGAAACACACATGCACCCAGCACTCAGCGTGTTTCCCTCTTGATCCCCCACACACACACACGTTATTGAGGTATTGATCATTTTAATTTTGTATATGTTCATAGCATTATTTCAACTGTTTACCTCATCGTCTCCTTACCCCACAGATACCTCCCTCCCCCAAACCCCCTTCATCGCTCCACAAGAGTCTCTCCTCCTTTATCTGAAGTTCCTGTTGCTTCCTAATTTCTCTCTAGCTTCCACACATAAGAGAAAACATATGACCCTTTACTTTTTTTGTGTGTGTGGCACTGGGGACTGAATCCAGGGACATTCTACATCCAAGTTACACCCCAACCCTATTTTTTTATTTATTTATTTTTTTGCGGAAGTGGAGATTGAACCCAGGGGTATTTTACCTCCAAGCTACACTCCCAGGTCTATTTTATATTCTTAATTTTGAAACAAGGTCTCACTAAGTTGCGGAGGGCCTCACTAAGTAACTGAGGCTGGCTGCGAACCTGAGATCCTCCTATCTCAACCTCCCAAGTACTGGGATTACAAGGGTGCACCACCACACCCGGCTTACTTTTTTTAAAATTTGGAGACAGGGACTCCCTAGGTTGATAAGAATCTAACTAACTACTTGCTGAGACTGTCCTCAAACCTGCAATCCTCCTGTCTTGGCCTTCCAAGTATTGGGATTACAAACGTGCACCACAACACCTGGCAGACTGTTGACTTTCTGAGACTGGCTGATCTCACTTAGCTTAATCTTCTCTCATTCCATCCATTTTTCTGCAAATGACATCATTTTATTCTATGTTATAGCTGAGTAAAATTCCATTGTGTGTATATACCACAGTTTAGTAAACCATTCATCTGTTGATGGACACCTAGCCTGGTTCCATAATTTGGCCATTGTGAATTGTGCTGCTATACACATGGATATGCATGGATCACTATCATATTCTGATTTCAATTCCTTTGGAAAGATGCCGAGGAGGGATATAGCTGGGTCCTATGGTGGTTCCGTTCCCAGTTTTCTGAGGACCCTCCACACTATCTCCATAGCAGCTGTACTGATTTACAATCCCACCAACAGTGCATAAGAGTTCCTGTTTCCCCACATCCTCACCAGCGTGTATTATTGTTTGTGTTCTTGATGTCTGCCATCCTAACTGGAGTGAGATGGAATCACAGTATAGTTTTGGTTTGTATTTCCCGATTGCCAATCAAAATATGGGCAAAAGAACGGAATAGACACTTTTCAAAAGAAGAAATACAAATGGCCAATAAATATATTTTAAAGCCTCTCACCAAAATTCTATACTTCTTTCAAAACCCACACAAATCTCATATTTCAGTTCCATATAATCTTTCACCATCCTCCCAGAAGTACAAGCCCCCCCCCACCAGGAGCATGATATCTGTTCCTCCTCTACACCTCACACACACACACTCACCTTCTTCCTAACCACACAGACAGCACTGTGTCCCCACCTTGCCCGCCCAGCATGGGCTGCACAGAGCGGTCCCTGGTATGATTTGTTTAATTAAATTGAGAAAAGTCACCTGTGAGAGTACAGGTGGCTGAGGCTGAGGAAGGACAGGAGGAATAAAACGTTAGGTAGAAGGGAGACAAACTGGGAAGGAAAGGGAAAATACAGCTTTAAAATCTAGGAACTTCATGATCCTTGACTTTTCCCTACAGTGTCTCCTCTCTCTTAGGCCAAAGCCCTTAATAGGCCGCACTTTTAATCATAATGGCCCATCTGGCCTGTCCTTTCTTAGGCAAAGGTCCTCAACATGCCCACACTTTTTAATCATAATGGTCTATCTTCCCACCTGAAATTCCTGGGATGCTTGGCAAACAAAGGATCCAAAAAAAAAAAATGTCTGACCCTTGATCAAGCCCAGGCATCACCCAGCACCCACCAAGGTCCTGAGGGGAGTTTCCCTTCCCCAAACCTGGGACCGCCTCAGGACTCTCCACGCAGTGTTCCTGGTTCCCATGAGCAGGCACGTGCACGGGGGAGCTCCTGCAGCCTCAGAGTGGTGGATGAGGGGCACCGTGAGCAGGCTTCATGTACATCAAGCACCAGCTGGCAAAATCAGCTCCACTTCACTCTGAGAGCCACATCCCCGCCAGGTTCCAGGAACCCCGCAATGGCATCAGACACCACTCCGTGCCCAAGGCCCTCTGCCTGCCCTGCTCCTTCCCAGCCAACCCCCGGCAAGACCAGCCTGGCTACAGCCACGCCAGCGATGGACCATTTTGACTTTCACATTGTGTGTGTGTGTGTGTGTGTGTGTGTGTGTGTGTGTGGTACCGAGGCAGGATAGGAAAAATAAAAATAATAGGTAAAAAGGAGGCAAGGAGAGGAAGGAGAAAAATAAAGTTTTAAAATCTAAGCCAGGAGCCGGGCGTGGTGGCACACGCTTGTAATACAGCACTTGGGAGGCTGAGAGAGGAGGCTCACAGGTTTGCAGCCAGCCTCAGCTACTTAGTGAGACCCTGTTTCAAAATAAAGAATAAAAAAATAGGACTGGGGTGGAGCTCGGAGGTAGAATGCCCCTGAGTTCAATCCCCAGCACCACAAAAAAAAAAAAAAACAGAAACTTAATGAGACCCTGTTTCAAAATAAAGAATAAAATAGGGCTGGGGGTGTAGCTCAGAGGTAGAATGCCCCTGGGTTCAATTTCCAGTACTGCAATAAATCAATTAATTAATTAATTCTAGAAATTTCATTATCTTCACCCTACAGGGTCTGCTCTATCTTAGGCAAAAGCCCACTTTTAATCATAATGGCCTATCTGGCCTGTCCTTTCTTAGGCAAAGGTCTTCAACAGATCCACAGTTTTTAATTATAATGGCCTATCTTCCCACCTGAAATTCCTGAGATGCTTGGTAAACAAAGGATCCAAAAAAAAGTCTGACCGTTGGTCATCACCCAGCACCCACCAATGAAATGGCGGGGACCTGAGGATTCAAAAAAAAGGGGACCCCGACCCCCATTCCTGCCATCCACCCCGACCCACCCCTCACGGGGTCTCCTATAAAAAGGACTGTAAAGACCCCAAAGTCGCCATTTCCCTCTTAAGGTGACCCACATTCTCCCTGGAACAGGTATCCCCACTTTCCTAAATAAACCTCTGTGTCTCTTTTCTGCCACAGAAGCTACACCTCCAGTCCTTTATATTTTTTATTTAGAAATAGGGTCTCACTAAGTTGCTGAGGGTCTTGCTAAGTAAATTGCTGAGGCTGGCCTCAAACGTGTGATCCTCCTGTCTCAGCCTCCCAAGTGCTGGGATTACAGACGTGCGCCACCATGTCTGGCGACATTTCACAGCTCTTGACTTGGGCATAACCTCCACTGCGCCCTAGGATCCTCACCCCCCATCTAGATTTTTCTTTTGGAACCTGCTCTGAATAACAATAAGAATCGCTTGGCTTGGCAGAGGGTCCGGGTTAGGATTGCATGACATATGGCCCTGTTGGCTGCGAGCCAGGACGCCAGATTCCCCAGGGGGCTGGACTTGGTGCCCTTGGGTGGCTTACCTGAGAGCCACCCCCCTCCTGACCTCTTCTCACCCCGAACCTCTGACAAAAGATGACATTTAAATATAAATAGCAAAGCCAGGATTTGGGAGAGGAGACCCAATGCCGTCTCCAGGCCCAACTACTCTGGGCTGAGCCTGCCAGGAGTCTGGTGACCAGGGCCAAAGGTCCCCTTGAGTGACATATGTTCTCTCAGGACGGCTGGCCCGGAGGTTGCCACCATCGCAGCAAACAGAGACTTCTTTAAGGGTCTCTGTCTCCAAATTGCACAGCCTTGGAGATTCTAAACAAGGTTACTGCTGAGAGTGGCTGCAGACAGCAAGAAAAGAGAGGGCCCTGTCACAGCCTGGGTGAGGAAGGGGACTGGGCACACGAAGGGAAGGGAAGAAGGAAGAGGAAGTGGTCTCCATGGGTAAAAAACAAGACTCACTCCAGGCGTGGTGATGCATACTTCTAATCCCAGACAGAAAGATCACAGGTTTGAGGCCTGAGACAAGGATCACACCTTTGAGGCCAGCCTCAGCAACTTTGTGAGACCCTGTTTCAAAATAAAATAGGGCTGAGGATGTAGCTTGGAGGTAGAATGCCCCTAGGTTCAACCCGTAGCATCAAAAAGAAGATAGAGAGAGAGAAAAAGAGAGAGAGAGAGAAGGAAGGAAGGAAGGAAGGAAGGAAGGAAGGAAGGAAAAGAGAGAGAGAGAGAGAAAAGAAAGAAAGAAAGAAAGAAAGAAAGAAAGAAAGAAAGAAAGAAAGAAAGAAAGAGAAAGAAAGAAAAAGAAGCAAGCATCCCAAGCAGGTCCCAAGGTCGCCGCTAAGCTCCCTCTGCCCTCTCAGGGCCTCTGATGTTGGCGTCTCCAAGCACTTTCAAAGGGACTAATTCAGACAGACCTTGACTTGAACCTTGGGTCTGTTACTAACCAGTCCTTTGTTTTTACTGTTTTTCTCTTTCTCATGTGTATATACTTTCACTGGTGCATTGCAGTTATACATCATAGTGAGGTTCAAAGTGCTGCACGCACACACGCTGGTGTTTCCCTCCCCATCCCACCCGCCCCTCCACCCTCCCCATACATGTCAGTGAGGTTGGTGGTGCTGCCTTCATACACGCACATGGCCTTATTTGAGCTGTTTCCTTCATCAGTTCTTTTTCCCCTCCTCACCTCCCTCCCCCAAACCCTTCTACTCTACTCATCTCTGCTTTCATTTGTCATGAAGTCCCATTTGTTTCCTATTTTCCCTCTAGCACATGAGAGAAAGCGTGCTACCCTTGACTTTCTTCAATTGGCTGATCTCAGCATAATATTCTCTACGTGCTACTTTGTACGTATTTCTTCTCTCTCTCTCTCTGCACAGGGGATTGAACCCAGGGTCATTCTACCTCTGAGCTACACCCCCAGCCCTTTTTGTTTTTTATTTTGAAAAGGGTCTGACTAAATTGCTGAAGGTCTCACTAATGGCTGAGGCTGGCTGTGAACCTGAGAACCTGCGATCCTCCTGTCTCAGCCTCCCAAGTCCTGGGATTACAGATGTGCTCCCCCACACCCAGCTACTTCTCTTTTTTAATGGGGACAAGAAGTGACTGCTTAAAGTGTCAAGCATCATATAGTGGTGCCCCTATGATGCCTTACAGCAGGGCTTAACAAACTTTTTTACAAAGGTCCAGATAGCAAATGTGCTTCAACTTTGCCTGCTGTGTGCCCTCTGCTAGAACCACCCTGTTGTCTCATTGCAAAAGCAGCTGTAAACAAGAAATAAACTAATGAGCATGGCAGTGTCCCAATAAAACTTTATTTACAAAACCAGGCAGCAAGCAGATTGAGCCCGTGGGCTGTAGTTTACAAACCTCTGCCTTAGACCCAAGACCAACACAGATAGGTAGAACCCAAGAAAAGCAACCAGAAAAAGTCAAGAGGGGGCTAATCTCATCACCCTTTCAACCAGGCGACCATTCCTGGTCATGACCTTCAGCTCTTGATGCCAGGACCATGGAAAATTTTACTTAGATCTGCGTCTCTTAATAATCATACTTTTTTCTTCAATAATCACTCAGAAGCTGGAAGTGGCAGTGCACAAAATACTATAGAGAATGTCATGGAGTTTAGTGTAGAAATTTAGCACCAGGTAGATTCAGTAAATAAAAGAGCTACTTTTAAAACAACTTAGAGCCGGGCGTGGTGGCACACACTTTGTAATCCCAGTACTTGGGAGGCTGACACAGGAGGATCGCAGGTTCGAGGACAGCCTCAGCAAGTAGTGAGACTCTCATCAACCTAGTGAGACCCTGTTTCAAACTAAACATAAAATAGGGCTGGGGGTGTAGTTCGGAGGTAGAATGCCCCTGGGCACAATCCCCAGTACCACAAAAAAAAAAAAAACTTGGGACTCATTACCAACCTCCTCTATGATTTGAGTTCGTTCAAATAGGTCTTTTGCTGTTGTTCAAACTGGACGGTGTGAGAATGTAACAAATAAAGTAACGTGTGGGCATGCTGATTGCCAAATTCTGGAATAGGGCTAGAACTTCTAAAAGGTGCCTAAGGATAAGAAATTCAATCTCTCTGAAAAAGAACCCTGTCTTCCTGTGTCCCAGTCACACTTCTGGATAAACAGACCACCTCTGACTGGAGCCTCTCGTGGTTTAGATTCTGAGTGTCCCTCAAAGGCCAGGGGATGAAGGCAGGGTCCCCAGCCCTGGCACCAACAGGAGGTGGTGGAACCCTTAGGAGGTGGGGCCTGGGGGAAGAAGTTCAGTCATTGGTGATGGTGATAATGGTGGTGGTGGTGGTAGTGAGAGTGGTGGTGATGATGGTGACGGTGATGATGGTGATGATGGCGGTGGTGATAATGGTGATGATGGTGATGGTGATGGTGATAATGGTGGTGGTGCTGGTGCTGGTGGTGGTGGTGATGATGGTGATGGTGATGGTGGTGATGGTGATGATAGTGATGATGATAATGATGGTGGTGATAGTGATGGTGATGACGGTGGTGGTGATGATGATGAGGGTGGTGATGGGGGTGGTGATGGTGATGGTGATCATGATGATGGTGATGATGGTAATGGTGATGGTGTTGATGGTGAAGGTGATGATGGTGGTGGTGATGGTGATGATTATTATGATGGTGATCATGATGATGATGGTGATGGTGATGGTGATGATGATGATGATGGTGATGATAATGATGGTGGTGATGGTGATGATGATGATGATGGTGATGGTGATGATCATGATGAGGGTGTTGATGGTGATGGTGATGGTGATGAGGGTGGTGATGGTGATGGTGATGGTAATCATGATGATGGTGATGATGGTAATGGTGATGGTGATGATGGTGATCATGATGATGATGGTGATGGTGATAACGATGATGTGTTGATGGTGATGATCATGATGGTGGTGGTGATGATGGTGATCATGATGATGATGGTGATGGTGATAATCATGATGATGGTGGAGATGGTGATGATGATGAGTTGATGGTGATGATCATGATGGTGGTGATCATGATGATGGTGGTGATCATGATGATGGTGGTGATGGTGATGATCATGATATTGATGGTGATGATCATGATGGTGGTGGTGATAATGGTGATCATGATGATGGTGGTGATGATAATGATGATGATGTTGATGGTGATGATCATGATGGTGGTGGTGATGGTGATCATGATGATGGTGGTGATGGTGATGATGATGTGTTGATGGTGATGGTAATGATCATGATGATGGTGGTGATGGTGATGATGGTGATGGTGGTGATGGTGATGATGGTGATGGTGGTGATGACGGTGATAGTGGTAGTGTGATACACTTCTAAACACAAAGCAGATAATTTAGGAATACTTATTGATATATAAGTTGTTTGGCAAACTATATACTACATGAGTTGCAAAGGAAAATAAGAGATAGAAATAAGTAGAAGTGAAAATCGAATTTGTGAATCACCTACTCAGATATCAAGTGTTTTGTAGAATATATCACTCATTTATACAGCATGAAAATTCATTGGCAAAAAATTCTCATTTAAAGATGAAAAAAGTTAGGTTCAAATAAATTAAATGACTGTCCTGATTTTACAAAACTAAGATCTAACAATGCCTGGGTTCAAGATCTGCACAGCCCCAGTGACAGCAGCTTTCACAGTATGCCAAACTGCTGCACAAACAAGCTAACAGGAATTAATGAGTAAGACAGGTATGGTAGTGCATGCTTGTCATCCCAACTACTTGGAAGGCTGAGGCAGGAAAATCACACAGTCAAGGCCAGCCTGGGCAACTTAGTGAAACCGTGTCTCAAAAAAATAAAAACAAACCTGAGTATCAAACCTGTGATACTCCTGTTTCAGCCTCCCAAGTACTGGGATTACAGGTGCGTGCCACTATGCCTGGCTTGTATTAGCTAATTCTATTCCTCAAATTTAAATGTTTTAAATTCTCTGTCTCTGCTCTGTCAGGTCCGTCTTACTGAGCGTTGATGCCTGTTAACTTTTATTAGTGCATTGTAATTACGCATCATAGTGAAATTCAATGTGATAGCAACATGCGTGCACGCGGCACTGGGTGTGTTTCCCTCCGCAGATCACCCGCTCCCCTCTGCTCCCTCCAGAAACATGTTGGTGAGATTGGTAGTAGCACCTTCATATAAGGACATAGTGTTATTTGAACTGTTTCCTTCATCCATCCTCATTTTCCTCCCTCCTCCAACGCCTTCCACGATTCTCCTGGTCTCCCTCCTCTTTTATCTGAAGTCCCTTTTGTTTCCTATTTTCTTTCTAGCTTCCACACATGAGAGAGAACATACGACCCTTCACTTTCTGAGACTGGCTGATCTCGCTTAGCATAATATTCTCCATTTTCCTGCAAATGACAGAATCTTGTTCTTCTTTATGGCTGAGTAGAATTCCATCGTGTGTATACACCACGTTTTCGTTATCCATTCATCTGTGGCGGGACACCTGGGTTGGTTCCACAGTTTGGCTGCTGTGAATTGTGCTGCTGTAAACGTGGGTATGTCTGCACCCCTGTAGTATTCTAACTTCAGTTCTTTAGGAGGGTCACCGAGGAGTGATCCAGCTGGTCACGTGGCAGCTGAGCCTCGCACTCTGCCTCTAGCTCGGAGAACTCCCAAAACGCCTCTCCAGGCAATGAAGTGAAGAGATTGGGGGGGGGGGGTTAACGTTTATTGAGCATCTACGACACCTGGTAATACCTTCACTCAGTAGGTAAAGGCCCCGCTAGTCCTCTGAGGGGCCACCTTTTCTCGGGATGTGGACAGCACCGGTCAGTCGTCCTCTGAGCAGACCCTGCGCCCGCACTTGGCGGACGTTGTCACCTCTGCCCGCCTCTCCCATCCCCCCACTAGAATCTCTGGTTCCTGAGAAGAAAGGCGGTGTAGACCAGCTGGATTGGATTCAAGTCCAGCTGCCCCAAGTCTCGCCGAGCAGCTTTTACGGAACATCACTGAGCCTTGGTTTCTTCAATCTGTGGGATAGAATTCTTACGATTATGAAGTTGAAGATTCTATAAATAAGTGTCAATACCCAGCCTAGCATGCAGTCAACATTTGACATACATAGTTACTATTACTATTACTAATTATATTACTAATTATATTACCCGTTAGTTCAAATCTTGAAGGTCCCCAGCGTGTTGAAGGTGTAGTCCCCAGCTCTGGTGCTATGGGAGATGGCGGGACCTTTAGGAGGGGCCTCCTGGGAGCTCCTCAGGTGATGGGGATGTGCTCTTGAAGGGGACATTGGACCCCAGCTCCTCTTCCTCCTCTCTCTGCTTCCTGGCTTCCAGGTGGCGAGCAGACCCTGCGCCCCACACTCCCTCCAGGCTGCTCGTGCCGGCACCGAGGGAGCCCACCTCTGCAGCCCGCGCCGGCAGCAGCCCCTCTTTAAGCTGATGTCTCAGGTATGTATCATGTATCGCAGCAGCTGAGATCTGTGCTACGGGTCTCTATTCTTGAACTTTCTTCCTCTCAGTCTTGACCCTGAACCCTGACCAAAAACTAAAAGCTGACTGGAGAAAGCCGGAGGCCAGTCTACACATCAGGCAGTCGTGGGCTGGCGAGAATCACATTAGACATGAGTCCGAAAAGCTGATGGAGCAGCGAGCGCGCTAATGTAGTTTTGGGCTTTGTTCCCAATGGTTTCATCAGCGCAGAACCGAGGTGAGTCCCCTTTAATAGACTTTCCCAAACCCCACCTGGAAAATTGCATCAAATTCCGGGCACTTCAATACCATAAAGATGCAGAGAGAGCTGAAGGGAGTTCAGAGAGGTGCAATAAAAATGATGGGAGGTTGGGAGACTTGATTTACTAGGAAAGATTAAAATAACTAACCACGTACAGCACGTCTGGGTGGTGGCGGCCGAGAGCAGCAAGGAAACCTGGCAGCCTATAAATAACGGGGGCATGTAAACACCCCAGGAAGAGTTATTTAGCGTGGTACCAGGAGATACAGCCCCCGGAATGAGGGGGAGCTGCAGACAAGGACGACTTAGAAAGAGGATGGTGAAAGTTTCCTTGTTGTGTTTTTGTTTTGTTTCTTTTGGTACTGGGGATGGAACCCAGGGGCATTCTGCCTCCAAGCTACACTCCAGCCCTTTTTATTTTTTATTTGAAAACAGGGGCTCACTAAGTTGCTGAGGTTGGCCTTGAACCTGTGATCCTCCTGTCTCAGGCTCCTAAGCACTGGGATCATAGATATGGGCCCCTGCGCCCAGTGGCTTTTGGTGGTGTTGGTGTTGTTTTAAGACAACAAGAAGTCAGGCGTGGTGGCACGCGCTTGTAATCCCAGTACTTGGGAGGCTGAGACAGGAGGATCGCAGGGTCTCGGCCAGCTTCAGCAACTTTGTGAGGCCCTCCACAACTTAGTGAGACCCTGTTTCAAAAATAAGAATAAAACCGGGCTGGGGGTATAGCTCGGAAGTAGAATGCCCCTGGGTTCAATCCCCAGTACCGAAAAAAAAAATCTGACAGCATCATTGCTATGGATTGCAAGATAGAGAATTTTGACATTGTAAGGCCCTCTGTAAGTCAGGCGTGGTGGCACATACCCATAACCCAGTACTTAGGAGGCTGAGACAGGTGGATTGCAAGTTCAAGGCCAACCTCAGCAACATAGCGAGGTTCTCAGCAACTTAGTGAGACCCTTTTTAAAAATAAAAATAAAATAGAGCTGGAGGTTTAGCTCAGAGGCAGAATGCCCCTGGGTTTAATCCCCAGCAGGCAGACAGGAAGAAAGGAAGGAATTTGTGACAATATGGTTGATCCTGGAGGACATTTTTCTAAGCCAGGCAGAAAAAGATAGGGCATGATCTCACTTATATGTGGAAGAGCAGTGCCGTGCATCTGGGGACCTGCTAGCATTCTGGGGGTGCTGGGGCAGGTAGAGAAGGAGTAAATGATAAGCTTGAAGAAGTCACCCAGGCGGCGAAAGCTGGAAGTCGTGTTAGGATTTGCCCTGCAGGCCAAGGGGGACCATAGACGGTTCTGAAGCAGAGAGAGAGGCACGGGCCTGCTGAGGCTAAGGGGGTGCTCAGCCCAGAATATGAAGAGTCGATTCCTAAACGCGTGGCAACAAAATCGGATGCTGAACTTAAGACCTAAGCAACCTACACAGGCCTGAAGTGTGTATAGACACCATTTATCCACTTAATGTGATGAATTTTTGTGTGCGGGAATATTAATGAGTTGGAACATGAGTTACTCAATATACACTTATGCAACCCATAGCACCGTCTTAAAATCTGGAACATTCAGAAACACGGTAGGTCCCGAGGATACAGGGTTGCAGCCCTGTACCAGCGTGGAAGCTTGCTGAAAGATGGATAGCGGCCATGAGCTGAGGAGGGACTGAAGATAATGGGGACAGAGAGGACAAAACTGTAGTCTGGCAGAAGAAATGGAGAGAGGAAATCGTTTTGAAAGAATAATCTGGACATAACGCAGCAGGATTTGGTGACTGTCACATGCAAGGTGGAGACAAGGATGCCCAAGTCTTCTCTCGACCACCAGAATAGACGGACTGCAGTTGTTGCGTTGGTTCCCCCAGGCGGTGGAGCAGATTCAGAGAACAACAGAACAGGTTCGGCTTTGAACACACCGCGCTGGAAGTACCGATCAGACACTCAGAGCTGGCCGGCAAGGAGGTTCAGGTTGTGCACTAGCTCAGGGTAGATGTTTGGCAGTGAACAGTGATAAATTAAAATCTCACAGATGTATTTTTTTTTTGTGTGTGTGCTGGGGATTGAACCTGGGTGTTCCATCTCTGAGCTACACACCCAGCAGGTTCTCTGTAAGTTGCTGAGGGTCTCACTAAATTGCTGAGGCTGGCCTTGAAACTGTGATCCTCCCGTTTCAGCCTCTCAAGTGCTGGGATTCCAGGCATGCACCTTCATGCCCGGCTTCATAGATAGACCTTGAGCAAAAGAAGAGGGTGGAGAGGAGAGGTGAGTCAGAATTCTTTTCTATCCAGCAAGGAGAGTGGTCGGGGAGACCCTGCCAGGCTCTCCGGCAGCGCTCTGAAGGTCTGGCAAGAACAGTTGCGACAAGAAGAGGCTGCTGAGTCCCCTGCCTCCTCTGTCCTGCTGCCGCCCTGTGCTGATCTGCTCACATCCAAAGCCGCTTGCTCCATCAGACCACCTTAACACCCAAACACCTGTCCTGGGAGCCTCCGCCACCTGCAAAGGATGCTACCCTGCATCTTCCCATGCTACAAGTCATGAGCAAGCAACATGGTAGCAATTCAAGCACCATTATATAACAAGAATGTAAAAACACACTGTCGGGGGCTTTGTTTTTCAAGTGTCTTTTTCATTACGGAGGTGGGGGAATGTAGATCTGTGCATCTTTGGAAATTGGTGCAATAAGGACTCACATGACCTTCGAAGGTGGCTTTTTATTAAGTGTACAGAGACAGTCCTATCTCCTCCCACCGAGCAGCAGCCAGAGCAGGCAGGCTGGGTGCTCTAGCCCACCGAGGCATTTCAGCATCTGATGTAGTCTTCCCTCTCTTGCTCCATCATCCCACCAGCCCTTGGGATGTGGGCTCGTCCGCATGGTCAAAGTTGTGTCTCCAGGTCAATGTGCCCACGGCCCAGCTGCCCACCAGAGGGACCCAGGGAAGCCTGGGCCTGAGGGGCAGCCGGGCAGTCTGTGCTCCCCCCTCGTCAGCCCCACAAGCTCAGCCCAGCCCGCACTTCCTGGGGGTTTCTGGATGGCCTATCTGGTCAGGGTGAAGATGGGATAAAGAGAGTTAGAAAGCTGAACAGAAGGAAGGGAGCATGTGGCTGCGATGCACAGGGGGAAATGGGGCATCCGGCTTCGAAGGCAGCTTCCTCGCTCCCAGTCACCAGTGGACCTCAGCCACTTCTCTGTTTCCAATTCAGAAGGAAAAAAAAAAACAACAACGGGGTGGAGGGGGTGGCTGGGGCTGAGCCATTGTGTCACTTTTCTGGAATGTGGTGAAAGTGAGTATGCGCCCATCTACCCTGCTGCTTTCCAAGAGGGGCTGCGGCTCAGCAAAGAGCCTGGGGACTCCGCATGTCACTGCCAGGGACGAGCCAGGAGAGGCACACAGAAATCCACTGTGACTTAGGAAAAATGACAGGTGGCATTTCCAAAAGTAGGAAGCTTTGTAGGGAGTCCCCCTCTGAGGCGATAATACAGTACAGGAGAAAAGCTGAGGCCAAGGTCAGAAAAGGGAGGCTCAAGGGCAGATGTCATAGGGATCAATTTGTTATCTACAGAACAGGAATGATCACAGCCCCTTCTTTTTTTTTTTTTCTTCTCTTTCTTTTGTGGTACTGGAAATTGAACCCAGAGGCATTCTACCTCCGAGCTATACCCCCAGATCGATTTTATTTCTTATTTGGAAACAGGGTCTCACTAGGTTGCTGAGAGCCTCACTAAATTGCTGAGGCTGTCCTAGAACCTGCGATCCTTCTGTCTCAGCCTCCCAAGTACTAGGATTACAAGCATGCGCCACCATGCCTGGCCACAGCCCCTTCTTATTGTTGTTATTTGGTGCTGGGAATTAAACCCAGGGGCATTCTACCTCTGAGCTATACTCCCAGCCCTTTTTATTTTTTATTTTGAAACAGGGTCTTGCTAAGTTGCTGAGGCTGCCCTTGAACCCCTGATTCTCCTGTCTCCGCCTCCCAAGTTCTGGGATTACAGGTGTGTGCCACCATGCCTGGCTTGTCATTTTAAGGATTCAAATGTCAGGTATGTAAGGATAAGAGAGGACTGATGAGTGCTTACAATGTAGTAGGAACTATTCAGAATGCTTCACAAATCTTGATTTACTTAACCCTGAAAATAATCCCTGCAGACATAAGTAGACAGGGGCAATCTGAGGCATGAGGGGGAAGTCACTTTATCCCAAGTCACAAAATTAGAATAGTGGAAGTGAGATTCAAATCTAGGGGACCTTATTACATTCATGCTTTTTTTTTTATGGTACCGAGGATTGAACCCAGGGGCATTCTACCACCGGGCTACACCCCCAGCCCTATTTTTTATTCTTTTATTTAGAAACAGGGTCTCACTAAGTTGCGGAGGCCTCATTAAGTAGCTGAGGCTGGCCACGAACCTGCGATCCTCCTGTCTCAGCCTCCCAAGTACTGGGATTACAAGCGTGCGCCACCACGCCCGACTGACGTTTACGTTTTTAAATACTGTGCTAACCCACCTAGTGGAGGTTGAGTATTTCACAAATGTGGAAGAATGACGTCGTTAGGTAGCTTCCACTATTCTTTTTTTTTTTTTGTACTGGGATTTAACTCAGGGGTGTTCTACCTCCAAGCTACACCTCAGCCACCCCCTCTTTTTTTGGTGCTGGGGATTGAACCCAGGAGCATTCTACCTCTAAACTACACCCCCACCTCATTTTTTTTTTTTTTGCGGTACCGGGGATTGAACCCAGGGGTGTTTTACCTCTAAGCTACACCCCCAGCCCTATTTTTTATCCTTTATTTTGAAACCGGGTCTCACGAAGTTGCGGAGGGCCTCACTAAGTAGCTGAGGCTGGCCGCGAACCCAGATCCTCCGGTCTCCGCCTCCCAAGTACTGAGATTACAAGTGTGCGCCGCCATGCCCGGCCTCCCACCTCATTTTTATTTTTTATTTTGAAACTGTGTCTCCCTAAATTGCTGAAGGTCTCGCTAAATTACTGAGGCTGGCCTTGAATCTACCATCATCCTCTCTCAGCCTCCCAAGTACTGGGATTGCAGGCATGTGTCACTGCACCTGGCTCCCAGCCCATTTATTTATTTATTTATTTATTTATTTATTGTTTTGAAACAGGGTCTCATTAAGTTGCTGAGAGTCTCTCTAAACTGCTGAGGCTGGCCCCAAACTTGCAATCTTCCGGTCTCAACCTCACAAGTACTGGGATTATAGACATGTGCCACCACTCCTGGCTCACGATTCTCAAAATATTGCTACCTCATGATTCATCAGTCAGCATCTCATGAAAAAATGCATAAAAAATTCTTTATAAACTACCATTGCTCAAATGTGAGTTAGAACCAGTACAGATGCTTAATATTTTAATGGGCTCCATTTTCCTTTTTAAATAGTTGAGAAGCACAGCTAGAACATGTAATGTTTAAGTCTAGTAGGTCCCATTTAATGTTGGGTACAACGGTATATACTACAAGACACAAACTGGCCTGATTTCTATCTAGACAAATCATAGCTGATTTGCTTACCACCTTCAAATAAAAGGTTTTCATTTCCAGCTATAGAAGGCAAAAATGAGGTGGTGGCCTTCTTTCCTTTACATATAACTTGGCTTGGGACCCTTAGCCTTTGGGTCATATCTTAAACATAAAGTCCTGCGGTCCTAAGGATGGGAATATGTCACTGTTACACGTTGCATAATTCGTCCATCTCATTGCCCATCAAGTCCCCAGCATGTGTCAGAATCCTTGCATTTGCTTCAAAGGCTCAGCCCCTAAGATGGGTCAGGAGCTGATCAAATGGGCTTATAATGTGTCTCACATTTGCCCTACAACCCTTAATATAGTCCACTGAGTGCTCAGAACCCTTGGGTGTGGCTCCCAGTTTAGCGTCCTGGCAGTCCCGTGTTCCTGAGATAAAAACAGCAAAGCAGGAATTTTGAAACTTAACTGCTGTTCTGAACTAAAAATATAGAGCTAATCATGACTCAGCGCGTCAGAAAGTCGAGTTGACGCTGCAGATGTGACTTGATTTTCTCCTTCTGTTTGTGGGTTCTGCTTCTGTGTCTCCTGTATTGCATAGCTACTTTCTCTGGCCAGGAGTACGCTTTGCCAGGTGGAAGTTGGGTTTAGACTCTGGGCAGGGGCCGATTCTTTCAGCAGCGGCTGCCAGCAAGTATTGTCTGGCCCCAGATTCCTCTGCCTCTTTCTTGCCGATCACTCCAGCCCGTGGAGTTGAATTTTAGGAAATGGCGATCGTAAGTGAATATCGAAATACTATTTCCCTTCCTCTGAATTTTGCCTACTACTTAGCAAAATCTTTTTTTTTTTTTTGGTATTGGAGATTAAACTCAGGGGTGTTCTACCTCCCACTACACCCCAGTCTCCCCCTCCCCATTTTGGTACTGGGGATTGAACCCAAGAGGCATTCTTTTGTGTGTGTGTGTGTGTGGTACTAGGGATTGAACCCAGGGGCATTTTACCTCCGTGCTACACCCCCGGCCCTATTTTTTTTTATGTTTTATTTTGAAACCAGGTCTCATGAAGTTGTGGAGGGCCTCACTAGGGAGAGAGAGAGACAGGGAGACAGAGAGCGAGAGAGCTGAGGCTGACCGCGAACCCGCATCCTCCGGTCTCTGCCTCCCAAAGTACTGGGATTACAAGTGTGCGCCACCACGCCCGGCCCCAGCCCTATTTTTTATTCTTTATTTTGAAATAGGGTCTCACTAAGTTGTGGAAGGCCTCACTAAGTAGCTGAGGCTGGCCGTGAACCTGCAATCCTCCTATCTCAGCTTCCTAAGTACTGGGATTACAAGCATGCACCACCACGCCCGGAGTTACTATACCCATCTCATTTGTTTATTTTGAAACAGGGTCTCCCTAAGTTCCTCCTATCTCAGCCTCCCAAGTACTGGGATCGCAGGCGTTCATGACAATGAACATGGTATTTGCCTTGAACATCTTTTGTCATTTTCATCCCTAAATATTTCAGATTTTTATCCTATTAGATGATATTTGTATGCTAATATCAGCTCATTAGTAAGATGTAGAAATAAAATTCTTTTTTTTTTTAACGGTACTGGGGATTGAACCGAGGGGCATTCTACCTCTGAGCTATAGCCCCAGCCCTATTTTTTATTCTTTGTTTAGAAACAGGGTCTCACTAAGTTGCTGAGGCTGGCCACAAACCTGTGATCCTCCTGTGTCAGCCTCCCAAGTGCTGGGATTACAAGCGTGCGCTGTCTAAAATAACTTTTTGTATATTACGCTTATATCCTGCAACCTTGCTAAGCTCACTTTATAATTACAGTACTTTTTT
Source organism: Glis glis (assembly GCA_004027185.1). Classification (NCBI taxonomy): domain Eukaryota; kingdom Metazoa; phylum Chordata; class Mammalia; order Rodentia; family Gliridae; genus Glis; species Glis glis. Next base: position 840 of record PVJS01040195.1, on the reverse strand, counting down.
GTAGATTTGATCAAGTTTTCTACATAGTTGATCATGTCATCTGCCCAAAAAACCCAATTTCTCCTCTTTCCTCCATGCCACGCCCGGCTTCTGTGGACTTATTATACTTGGTAAGAGGACTTCAATACAGTGTTGAATAGAAGTGGTAAGCGTGGGCATCCTTGTCTTATTCCTGAGTTTTTAAGTAAAGCACTCAGTCTTTCATAAGATGTCCATTGGAGGTTTCTTACAGACACTCTTTATTAGGTTGAGGAAGTTCCTATTCCTAATGTGCTGAGAGTTTTATAATGAATGGTTTGGATTTTGTCAAATGCTTTTTCAGTGTTTACTGAGATCATAATATAGTGTTTGGTTGCAAAATGAGTTACATGGATTGATTTTTTTTATTAAATCACCCTTGCATTCTTGGGATAAACCTTACTTGAACATGATATATTATCTTTTTTAAGTATTGTTGGATTCAATTTGCTAAAATTTTATTTAGAATTTTTGTATCTATGCTTATGAGAAATAATGGACTATTTTTTTCTCATAATGCCTTTCTCTGAATTAATAAAATGACTTTCAAAGTATTTCCTTCTAGCAGGGCGTGGTGGTGCACACTTGTAATCCCAGTACTTGGGAGGCTGAGACAGGAGGATTGCAGGTTCCTGGACAGCCTCAGCTACTTAATGAGGCCCTCTGCGACTTAGTGAGACCCTGTTTCAAAATAAAGAATAAAAAAAAAATGCCGGGGATGTAGCTCAGAGGTAGAATGCCCCTGGGTTCAATCCCTAGTAGCGCAAAAAAAAGAAAAAAGAAGTATTTCCTTCTCTTCAATTTTTTTTTTTTTTTTTTTTT
>PVJS01040194.1:0-18548 GCA_004027185.1 Glis glis | reverse complement strand
CCCCCGGCCCTATTTTTTATACTTTATTTTGAAACCGGGTCTCACGAAGTTGCGGAGGGCCTCACTAGGTAGAGAGAGAGAGAGAGAGAGACAGAGAGAGAGAGAGAGAGCTGAGGCTGGCCGCGAACCCGGATCCTCCGGTCTCCGCCTCCCAAAGTACTGGGATTACAAGCGTGCGCCACCACGCCCGGCGCCTGGGTTTACTTTTTGTTAATAGGTTTTTCATTGTTGTTGGTGGTTAGATATACATGGAATTAAATGTCATGACATACAGATTTTGAAATGACATACATAGATAGGTTAATTGAAGATTAGAGAATAAGTATAGTTACCAAAGGAGAAATTCAGAAAGAAAAGCCAAATGAGTAAAAATCTCAGAGGTAAAAAAAAAAATACTATGAAAGGGGAAAAGTAAAAAAAGAAAGGAATACATTGGAAAAATGGATCAGGAAGAATACAATGGTTAGGTACTACAAGGAAAAGAGATGCTTATGGAGACAAAATATCAATCATTTCTGCTGGTCATCTTCAAAACTTAAAGAGCTACACAAGAAAAAAACTTAAGTTTCAGTAAATGAACAAAGTTGATTCAAAGAACAAACTCTGTAGAATCCATAAGTAGGTGAGTTAAAACTAACAAACTAAGGCATTTTATTTTATTCTTCCTGGCATTATATAAGAAAAACAATAAGTGAAATTACAGTGGTAGGTGAAGATATATTTTCAAGAAGATAAGGAAAGGAAAGAAAGGAAACAAGGTTGTTAGATTGGTATAAACCATTTGAAGAATGGTTCTTCAGACTTTTGAACAAAACATGCAGTTTGTTGAAAGATTCTGATTATATGTCTATGACTAGCAGATGTGGAAAGGTAGAAAATAGGTGATTACCTGTAGCTAATGATGGAAATTAGAGTTAATCAATTTTATTATTGTGTTGTATATACATGAGAAAGCACATTAAATATTTATTCTATAATTGCATATAAAGCAGTCTAAAAATGTTATCAAGCCACGAAGGCCTAATGGTTCTATAGTGATCATACCTTTAAATGTTCAGGACAGCATATTGTGTTAAATTGAAAGGCACTTCTCACAATTGTGCAGAAATTCCTAAAACACATGAAGTTTTCTTTTATATCTATTAGATTTTCAATAAAACAAGGATAGATTCAATTTTATTAAAATGGTGTTTTGAGTAAACAGGAGATGGCAGTATATGATCATTATTTTAAATAAAAAGTGCTTGAACTTATCTAGCACTTAAGTCACAAAATATAACAAAGATACATGTGCAATGTCCTCTATTTTGTAACATAGAGTAGAATATTCTATATTTAATTTGACAAAGGTATTAGAAAGGAAAATATAAATCTCATTTGCCTTTACTTATTGAAGACACTGTAAACCAAAAGTGTAGTTTTATAAATTCATACAATAAATTAAAATTTTTGAAAGATGAATATAATAAATGAAGATGAAAATTAATATAATATAATGAATATTTAGGTTTTCCTCTGTATGCATTGTAAATGATTATAAGCCTTATGAAAATTTTTATTCTTATTTACTACTATTGAAGCTCTTTACTGATTATTTTATTTATATATATCTCCTAGGATATGGGTTAAAGCTCAGCAAAGAAAAGGAAAGTAGACGGAAAGATAGTGAGAACACTTTTGCCAACCAACTTGCTATTTCAGTCTATGTAAGTTAATAGGTATTCATAGAGGTGACATACATTGTTGAGTCTCTCAGAATAATTTGTCCTTGCTTTCTCTTGCTCTCCGAGTCTCCTTTTATAGAAATTAACAATGCCAGACCCTCAAGCTATTTCTCTCCTTTTCACTAGGACATGAATCACCATCTAGGCCCAGGTTGTGGGTGATTGGGATACTTCTGGATTGAATTTTCTTCCTGATAAAAAGAAAGTGAAGAAGATAGCCAATTCTTGGATTTGGCCAGTGCTAATTATGAGTATGTTCTTGGAGTTTCCTTGGCCATATTATGAACATAAGAGAGAGGAAGGCCATGATATTTTAAAGAAAGCTCATCCACATATGTTATATCTTTGCAGCTTCTGAAAGAGCAGGCTACAAAATTTGGAGGCCCACTGGAAAATAAAAATACAAATTGCATATCATTTCTTCATAAAGCATAACAAAATGTTGTTAAATGTAATATATTTACTAATAAAATAAAATATATTTTAAATCATAATATGTAAAATAAATTAAAAATTCCTTGTATTCAATCTTTTCTCTTTTCACATGATATTTTTTTTTTTTTTTGCCGTACCGGGGATTGAACGCAGGGGCGTTCTACCTCCACGCTACGCCCCCAGCCCTATATTTTATACTTTATTTTGAAACCGGGTCTCACGAAGTTGTGGAGGGCCTCACTAAGGAGAGAGAGAGAGAGAGAGAGAGAGAGAGAGCGAGAGAGCTGAGGCTGGCCGCAAACCCAGATCCTCTGCTCTCCGCCTCCCAAAGTACTGGGATTACAAACGTGTGCCACCACGCCTGGCTTTTTTCACATGATATTTTTTTCTATTTGATATTTAGTATAATTCTAGACAAACTGCGATTTCAAATGATTATTGTGACTTTTACCATTTATCCTTATATTGCACACTTCCAACTTAGTTGCAAATATAAATATGTGGAACATGCATGCAGAGTCACTGAAATTATTGATCTCCAGTTGATATACTCAGATATATTTTATTCTTGTAAGCTGGTGAAAATGTTGCATAAAAATATTTGGTTGCTTTCATTTCCCTCTTAGATACATGTACATTCTTGCTCCCTGAAGTTTTACTAATGAGTAGGAAAGGAATGAAAAGAAAAGAGCTATAATTACCCTGTCTCATTCTTTTCTCCTGTATCATCATTTTCTTTGTAGATAGTTGGATATTGCATGAAAGTATGATGAGAATGAAAAGGTGTGCCAGGGTTTCCTTGGGTATTCATGCTTCTTTAAATGCCAGTGCTTTCTTTCTTCTTTTGAAACAAGTTCTTGCTTGAACAGAATGTGTGGCCTCCTGGGGCTGTCAGTAGTGCCACTTGTTTAACATGGTTACCTTACATTGCTCTTTATTTATTTGCTCACAGTTTCCTTGGAGATTTTGAGTTCAGTCCATGTGAGGCCTGGGAGTGTAGATCCCAGGGCATGGTGTTGGGAAATGGATAGAGGGAAAGTGCAAGACTTCTCTGTCACATTGTGGAGGCCTGAAGCAAGAGAGAGCAAGCAAGCAAGGGGATTCAAAGACACAAACACAGACCCTAAGGCCACACCCCAGGGACTCACCTTCTCTAGCCACACCCCACTGGCCTATGTTACACCCAGATAATGGATTTATCTACTGAATATATTACAACCCTCATGATTCAAATATATCAACTCCAAACACCACTACATGATTTAGCTCTTCAGGGGACATCTTATATATAACTATAACGGGTGACAAAGAATAGCAGGATGTGGTAAAAGGAAGAGTTGACACGCATATTGTATATGTCTCCACCGCATGTTTGCCCCATTGTTTCATAAGATTTCACCTTCAAAACACAAGTTCCAAGATAAATTCATTAAAAATTGTAATATGGTTCCAGGAACAGTGGTGCACACCTGTAATCCCAATACTCAGGAGGCTGAGATAGGATAACAGGTTGAAAGCCAATGTGTGGTAACTTAGAGAGATTTTGTTTCCAAAAAAAAATGGGGCTAGGGATAGGGGATGTAGCTCAGTGGTACAACATTCCTGGGCTCAATCCTTAGTCATACACACACACACACACACACACACACACACACACACACACAGTAAAATGGTGATAGCATAGAGCTAACACTAGACCAGGTCCCATCAGAATGTGGAGTCTTATGTGACTTTGCAGGTTTCATGCACATGGAATAATGCTGAATTATACCCTGAAACTACGCCCAGAATTATTCAGAGGTTAAAAACATCAGGCCATTTTGTTTAAGCTACTTATAGTTATTGTACTGGATGTTTTCCATTTAGCCTCAAGAACCAATTTCTACATTCTCTATCCTGGTCCAAACTTTTATAAACCCCAGATAGTTAACAACTTGCATACTGAAATGCTTGGCGATGGCTGTATTTGTCTGCTGAAGTCTGCAGCTTCTGAAACACAGTTCTTGTATCATTGTACCAAGTGCCAAAAAAGGCATCCCCTCTGTTTCAGGACTAGAGGGAATGAATCGTTTCTGATGTTACTTACCTATGTCACTCACAGTCTCTTGTTTTTTTTAACCCCTGCCAATATTTGTAAATGATTCTTTCAACTTTTTTCTAATTCTTGACTTGCTTTTCTTTGCTTTTATGATCCTTAGATACAGCTGGCAATGTTACACTATTCATGAAGCCAAAAACACACTAATTGCTGTAATAATATTAACCAGACACTTGCAATGCCCTCCAGCTATAAGAAAAGTGGAAACACATATCTCTGCAAAGTTGGGTGTGATTGCAAGGGAGAAGATGAACCGAAATGCATTATGAGGCATCTCACTAAAATGTTAGAAAAAAACTTATATTAGAAGTTGAGCTTATGTTAGGTGATTTGGGGAATGGCTCACAGAAGCAGGGTTTGTTCTGAATGTGTGTTGCTAGGAAGTAGGAGAAACCTAAGATTGCATATCTTAATCTGTCTGATCTAGAAGTAGAAAAAAATTAGATTGAAGTTTTCATTGGCAAAAAGCAGCATCAGCCAAGAGAGGGGAATATTTGATACTTTGTGTTATTCAATTGTGATATTGTTTTCATCTGTGGACATAGCTTTAAGCCTCACTTTACCACTGCACACACCATGAACTTGTATTGGTATACAGTGAAATTGTTTATAATCAACAAAGAACACCAAGGTCTAGATATGAGTGTAGTATCTTCTATCAGCACCAAAGTATACCTGTCAAGGTCAGGTCTGTTCCCTGATATCAGCAGCTACTTTCCTCTTCCTCAATACTGATGTTTTTTAAAAACATCCTGTTCATATTTTGCTATTCAAATCACTGACAACTAGCCTGGTGTGGTGGTGTACACCTGTAATCTCAGTACTTGGGAGGCTGAGACAGGAGGATCATAGGTTTGAGGCCAGCCTCAGCAAATTAGTGAGACCCCATTTCAAAACAAAATAAATAAAATAAAATAAAATAAGGCTTGTGGTATAGCTCAGAGGTAGAACACTCCTGTGTTCAATCCCCAGGACCATAAAACAAAACAAAGAAAAAAATAAACATTGACAACTCTATTAAGAAATTCACAATTGATTATTATTTCTCAGACTACATGTTTTTATACTCTCTTCTATTCATATTAGTTTTTCTAAACTTCAACTATTTATAGTGTCTAGCTTTCTCTCCTCAATTAGACTACAAAGTAAAACAAATTAATAACTGATCATATGTTTTTATCTTACAAAATAGAAAGTGTTTTGTATATGGGATATATGCACACGCATGTGCTCACCATATGTGTATTATCATAATGAATGCTTTTAAAATGTATGCTTATCACACCCAAAAAAGTAGATAGCTTCAAAAAGAGGGGACACTTCCCCTTTGCACTAAATGTAATTTCAAGCCAGGCATGGTGGCACAGGACTGTAATCCCAGTACTTGGGAGGCTGAGACAGAAGGATCGCAGGTTTGAAACAAGCCTCAGCAACTTAGCAAGGCTTTATTCAACTTAGTGAGACCCTGTTTCCAAATAAAAAATAAAATATGGCTGGGTGTGTAGCTCAGAGGTAGAATGGCCCTGGATTCAATCACCGGCACCACAAAAAAAATGTAATTTCAAAAAATTTCTGAGTCAACTGAAATATATACATCCGTGTATCTCATACAACAACTTGTCTAGTAAATTTAAAGGACATAAATTATGTTTCTTATTTGACTACTATATGTTCCAGTGTACATGAGATATATTTCTCAATAGAAAGATAAACATAAATATCTATAGTCATGTTGCACAGCTGATATGTCAGTTCTTTAAGGTTTTGATTATAATTGCATATAGGCTTATGGTATCTCATGGAGAACACTGTTCTCCTTGAAATTGCTAGGATAATGAGCCTGAACTAATAAAAATTATACTTAACATTATGGTGATATTTTCTGCAAAGCAAGTGAATTAATGTTTGCTATTTATAAATACGTACATATGGTTCATAGCATCAGCACCCGGTTAACACCCAAAGGGAAGACACAAATGTACTGCCACTCATGTCTAAATAAGAGCTTAATTATATTTACATGGGTGCCTGATAATGAAAACTATATAGTTCATTCCTATCCATTTTCATGCACAAACCATCTCATGTAGTTATCCACATTTACTATAGTTTTCCTTGAGGCAAGGATTTTCAATCTGTAGTATATGATTTCACTGCAACAATTTATCCTTATCCATATTGCCAAATGTAGGAAATCATGTGCATTTATTTATAACTTTGAGTTTTGAGAGTCTAGTGATTTCTTTTGTTACATCTAAAGTCAACAAAAGAAGAAAGAGGTATGAGCATTTTTATACAGTGCCTTATAAAAACTATGCTGAGTTGTGGAAGCAAATTAAAAGCCATGGAAATGAAAGAAATTTATCTGGGATAAGGAATTTAATAAATTGACACTTCAGTTGACACTAGGTACATATTCAAAATTATCCATGCCAATATCAATGTAGTTTACAGGGAAGGGGAGGGAGTGGGTTGGGAGCCTGGGAGAGGGGGAAGCTCACAAGTGTTGTGTGCATGCCTGTCTCTATGACTCTGAAATTCATTATGATATACGATTAAAATGAACCAGCAAAAAATTTTTTAAATATAAAAGTAAATGATTTTAAGAAAGAAATAGAGCATATATGTTAACACCAAACTGATACTCATTGTGATGTGAGACTACAATGCACCAATAAAAACATAAAAAAAGAAAAGAAAGAAATAGAGCCCTATTTGCAAACAAGATACGTAGGTTCCTACCAGTGAATTTTTCCCACCTCTTTCCCAGTCCCACTCAATAGGAAAATTAAAGAGCAACATCATTCCCTAAGTGTGCAGTTCTGTAGAGGAGTAATTAGGAACTATGCATGCAAAGTGATAATGCAGCCGTACAATCTGAAAGGAAACAGTACAGCTGGACTTGTTCTAATAAAATCCTAGATTAGACATGAATAGACTGGAAACAAATAATATCAAATTATAGAAGCTTACTTCAGAATAAGAGTAATTGAACATGCAAAAGAGGATTAAGAATGTGCTATATTTTAAAGAGACTAGTGACAAAAATATTCTTTGAAGCATCTCATATGATAAAATTAGAACCTCATGCTAATCTGAGTTCAATATCTCAATAATTTGATTACAGAGCAACTAAATGAGATGAAAATAGAGATTTCAGTGCATTAAGAAATCACAGGGCACATGGAAGTCACTGATAAAAATGGAATCAAGGCATGGATAGGCCTTTTATATTACTATAACTAATGTGGAGGAAATATTAGAAACGAAGCTAGGATATTGGAGAAGCAAAATGTGGTATGAAGGAGAGATCAATAATATCCAGTATTAAAAGTAATATGGTAATGAAATCTTATATGCATAAAAGAAGGAAAATTTCTAAAATAAAATATGAAAAAGTATCATATAGTGTGGAATATTTTAAATGGAATTCTAAAATTAAATATATATCCTTAAATTATGAAAATTAATTGACAAAGAAAGGAAATATCATGTAGAAGAATGCTTCTCATTTAAAGTATAGACAATGTCATAATTTCTGGCTCTCCTCAACTATCTATATTCAATGCCTAAAATAAGGTGCAATCCAAATACAGTGTACTCAGTTAACTGAAATAGAAAAGGGACTGAAGTTAGGGTACAGGAAGGGAATCACAGAGAGGGAGGAGGAGAGGGCAAGGGGTGGTACTGGGTAGTGAAATTGATCCAGTTTTATTATATACATGTATAAATATTTCACAATTGAATCCACCAATCTATATAATTTGCACCAATAAAAAATTCTTAAATAGGATATATATATACTGCATATACATATATATGTATATATATATATAGCATATACATATATATGTATATATGCCATAGTTTAAGCTATAGGCAGCAGACATTTGTTTGTCAAACACTGGGACCTGATCAGTCCTGATAACACATTACCACTGCTTCCTGTAGGCAGGCTTATTACTACACAGTCATAATGGGCTGCTCAGACTCCAAGTTAATTCAGTGGTATGTTTTCAAATAGGTGGTATTTTCTAAGGATCATAGAAAGATACTTTTTCTTGATTAGAGAACTATAGAATGTTTATAATTCCTTGACCTTTTATTTATTTATTTATTTGCAGTACCAGGGATTGAACCCAAGGGCATTCTACCACCGGGCTACACCCCCAGCCCTATTTTTTATTCTTTATTTTGGTTTTTTATTTTGTTTTGTTTTTTGTTTTTTGTGGTACTGGGGATTGGATGCAGGGGCGTTCTACCTCCACGCTACGCCCCCGGCACTATTTTTTATACTTTATTTTGAGACTGGGTCTCACGAAGTTGCAGAGGGCCTCACTAAGTAGAGAGAGAGAGAGACAGAGAGAGAGAGAGAGAGAGCTGAGGCTGGCCACTAACCTGGATCCTCCGGTCTCTGCCTCCCAAAGTACTGGGATTACAAGTGTGCACCACCACGCCCGGCTTATTCTTTATTTTGAAACAGGGTCTCACTAAGTTGCGGAGGGCCTCACTAAGTAGCTGAGGCTGGCCGCAAACCTGCGATCCTCCTGTCTCAGCCTCCCAAGTCCTGGGATTATAAGCGTGCGCCACCACACCCATCTCTCCTTGACCTTTTAAAAGATGGTTGTTTTTAGAATTCTCAAAATAATCATAATGTTAATTTTATAACTATAAAGTGCTGGGTAAGATGAATAATCTGTTTTACAAAATTGTCCATGAAGTACAAAAGTATCTTTTCCTATTTAGTAAAAACTTGTTAACTATGGGGATATATAGAAAACAAACATAATGGAAGTGCAATATCACATTCCCATGTACATTCCACAAATTCTCAACCTGGAATGAGAAGTATTCTCAGTCGTTCAGTATCCATTCTCTTTCTTTTCAATCTTAATGAAAAACAAAACAGAATAGTGGAGGTGGAGAAACTGCATTATACCAGGTATACTTAATTCAACAATTAAGAATGCATGATTTCTTGTGTCCAGTAGGGAATAACTTGTTTCATTAAACAAAATTATTTTACTTCTATTTGATTTCAAATGTGTAAGTTGATTTTCTCAAATAAGTTATCTAATTAAGATAATATGCATTGCTTCTTAAAATGTTTTTTAAATCATTATATGTATGCATATTAAACAATATATTTAACAATATGTTGAGTGATCACTGTGTACCAGGTCCCTTCCTAGGTCCTAGAAGTTGACAGCAAACCAAACAGGACAAGTGACTTACATTTTAGTGAGAGTCAAAATTAATTAAGATCTATGTATTAAACACATATTCTATCATATCAGTTAATAATATGTCATGGAGTAGAGGTGTTTTGAAAAGGATTTGGCTATGTGAATACTTAAAGTTTTACATGGAGTTACATGAAGTGCTAATACCAAAGGGGAACTCAGTGAAGACGAGTGTCATGATAAGCGTCATGGGAGTTGCTGCCTCCACTGAGCGGCCACTTGGAGAAATTAATCTTCGAGTGGAAGAAGAGAGAGGATGAGCTGCTGAGTGCCATTTACATGTCTGTCTATCATCGTTTCTAATAACCACAAACCTCTAAGAAAAGTGGTCACTGCTTCACTTCTGCCTTCCAAATCTCTTCAAAATACCAACACATTGACGAAATCTAAATTGACATTGGACTACATAGAAATGAGAATTGAGAGAATGTAGCCAGCTTTAGACTTGAGATATATATATATATATATATATATATATATAATATTTCAAGTCTAAACTATATATATATATATATATATATATATATATATATTAGTGACATTCAATGTATATATATATGTTTCCCCAATCTCAGCCTATGACCACAAGGGGTGTTCCCTTTGGCATATAATTTAACAAGAAAAATTCAGGACAGATTTTAAGATGTTTTCTATATTTAAGATGTTTTCTATAATATTTTACCTTACCTTTGAGTGAATTATTACTGTTTTATATTTCTACTCAACTCTGGCCCTGAAGTTTAGTGATGAAAGGAAATCATTCCAGAGACAGAAATGTAAGCAGTGCATCTGTGTATTGAAAGTTTTTAAAATTTATAATTGTTTGATGGCTCAGTATTCTTAAAAATTGGCTGTGAAAACTTCCCTAGGGACCAGGTGCACTAGTGTCAGAAGGCTAGACCATGCCAAGTTTTCACCTTCCTGCCATCCAATTTGTATGGTCAAATTTTGAGGGCAAACAACTTCAACAAGATAACTAAAGGGAACCATTTTCACCCTCTGTGTTCTGTGACGGTACTTTGGGGACAATGTATGTGTTGAGAGGTTTGGGAGTTAGAAGAAAAGAACTATCCTCTTTTAATTGGGACATAGTGACATTCAAGAAAAATGCCTTTTTCTCATGTGCTCCACCTTGACTCCAAAGAAAGGTGCTTTTCCATGTGTCCCTATTCTCTCCTCTGGGCACCCCATCTGCTTGGTTGATACTGTTTCCTGAAAACTTCTTTTTTGCCAGACATGGTGGTGCATGCTTGTAATCCCAGTACTTGGGAGGCTGAGACAGGAGGATTGCAGGTTCACGGCCAGCCTCAACTACTTAGTGAGGCCCTCTGCAATTTAGTGAGACCCTGCTTCAAAATAAAGAATAAAAAATAGGGCTGGGGGTGTAGCTCAGAGGTAGAACACCCCTGGGTTCCATCCCCAGTACAGCAAAAAAAAAAAAAGAAGAAAACTTCTTTTTTATGGTCACCTACATCGTAGGATGTGCCTCCTATCACTATGTTTTGTGAGTACAGTAAATCCTTTAATCGTATATGTCCCTATAAGTATATTTTACATCTATGTTGGAATGATGCTTAAAGACTCCACAAGGGGACTTAGTTCCCCATTTACAAAACAATCTGATTGTTCTTACATAGAACAAGAGAAAGCAAAGGAGATAAGTGTGTGTGTGTGTGTGTGTGTGTGTGTGTGTGTGTGTATTCAATTTATTGGTTGTAACTAAGAGTTTGGCTGGATGGTCAGGACCCTGGAAGAAATATACTTAGACAACTGATAAACTGACCTCTCCAAATGGGCAGAGTTGCATATATTTCTGCCTCAGGTTAATGTTTACCAGTTGTAAACACTGCAGAAGAAGCTCTTACTTACCAGCTGGACAAAATAATCCATTATCCATATGTAAGTCAGTAACTTTACTTCATCTATTTCCTTGCCAAACAGTCATATTGAACAGTTTGACCATAGGACCATAACCATGAATAAAGGTAACAAATGAGGTTAGAAAATGAGGTTCAATTTATCAGGCTAAAAATACTATAGCCAGTTTTTAACAGCCAACCTGCAGAAAACATCTGTATTAGTCTGCTTTCTGTTACTGTAATGAAATACTTGAAGATGAGTAATTTATTTTTAAAAAAGGTTTATTTATAACCCAGTTTTGGAGTTTGAAAGTCCAAACAATATAGAATGAGCTCTGCCTAGGACCCCCTTGCCTATGTCACATGATGGCAGATGGCATCATGGTGGAAATGCTTGTGGGATGAATATATCACATTGCAAAACAGGAAGCCAGAGAGTGATTTAAGGTTGGAATTGCTTTATTATAACACTTCTTTTATAAGAATTAATCAGGGTCCCATGAGAACTGCATTAATTCCTTTCTGAGGAATTGCACTAATTACTTTTCACTTGGCCCCACCTCTTACAAGTTCCACACCACCTGCCAACAATGAGGACTAAGCTTCCAACACATGGAGCATTGGGGGACACACTGACACGATATTCAACCCATAGCACCACCAAGTCACAGCAAGTCGCAGCAAGCACAGTTCCTCAGTCTCTTTGCCCCATGGTAGCCTGGGTACATAGGATCTCATCCATCATGAATGAAAAGTATTTTGTTCTTATGGGAATAAACATTTACTCTGGATATGAATTTACTTTTCCTGACTTCAACACTTCTGTGAAACCATGGTCCATAGAATTACAAAATGACTTTCCATCACCTTGTGTAATACATGTTACTATTTCTCACAAAGAAACTCATTACATAAACAAATGAATTGAGTTTCATGCCTTTGGAATTAGTTGATATTATTATGGTATTTATGGTAAGTTTGAAGATGATAGTTTGATAGAATGGTGAGATGTGCTTTGTAAGATTAAGTAAAGATGGCATTTGGATGACCAAAAACTGTTGGACTAGAGAAATGTTATATGTCCTAAGTATACATGAATATACATGATGCTTTATGAAATTCTTCCAGTTTATAGGATACTTAGGTAGAATTAAAATGGTAGGAGTAGAAGTGACTAACCGTAATTTTATACACTAGCCATCACTAGTGATATCACTGCCCTTTAATCTCTGCTGGTTAGAGGTCTTAATTACCAACAAGGGTCAGGATATCAAGTATCTGAAAGGTGAGATCACCATTTAACTACTTTGGACTCATTCTATTGAGTCAGAAGACATAAAAGTGTTATGATATTGACTAAGGTAATGAATTTTTTTATCAAATTAAAATTAGGTTGCTACTACACAATGTGGGTAGGAAGAAATACATTTAGAATAATATTCAGAATATTCTCAGGAGGACTTCTTACTACTCTAAAGCTTGTGGTATAATTAATAGAAAATTCAAGAATGTATTAATGGCATGGTCTCTAAGGATACAAACTCTGTCACCCACCAAGCATTGAATCACCATTATTTGGCATGCTCACTGAGAGCAAAGCAGATATGGACCATGCACTGGAAACAAACAAACAAACAAAAAATCAACTAGAAATACCTGCTATGATCACGTGAATAGCTTAAGAAATAAAAATATATGTGGATATGTTACTTGACTGGATGTGAAAAACTTTATAAAACATAACCAATTTCTTTGTATTGCTCTTTTACTATAAAATTTTTAGTAAAATAATGTTATAAGTGATTTACCCTATATCTTAATATTTAATTTCAAACTACTTAATGTTATAGGAGAATCATAAATTAACTAAAAAGGAATGAATATCATTCAAAGATGAACTAAGTTGGGTGTTTTACTCTTTTGGGGAGAGGGTTAATTTATTATCTTTGATGTAAGCAATAATTGCATTATGTTTGATGTAAGTATGATATCACTGATGTCTGATTGGAAATTAAGTGAAGTTAAAAGATTAAGTATGAAAGCTGCCTTGTTGCCTTTGAACCATAGCTCAAGTCTAAAGCTGGCTACATTCTCTCAATTCTCATTTCTATGTAGTCCAATGTCAATTTAGATCTGGTCAATGTATTGGTATTTTGAAGAGATTTGGAAGGCAGAAGTGAAGCAGCGACCACTTTTCTTAGAGGTTTGTGGTTATTAGAAATGATGACAGACAGACATGTAAATGGCACTCAGCAGCTCATCCTCTCTCTCCTTCCACTCGAAGATAAGTTTCTCCAAGTGGCCGCTCAGTGGAGGCAGCGACTCCCATGATGCTTATCATGACACTCATCTTCACTGAGTTCCCCTTTGGTATTAGCATTTCATGTAACTCCATGTGAAACTTTAAGTATTCACATAGCCAAATCCTTTGCAAAAGACCTCTACTCCATGACATATTATTAAATAATATGATAGAATATGTTTCATACATAGATATTTTGACTCTCACTAAAATGTAAGATACTGTGGGAAAGAATATTGTACTATTTGGTTTGCTGATAACTTCTAGGACCTAGGAAGGGACCTGGTACACAGTGATCACTCAACATATTGTTAAATATATTGTTTAATATGCATACATATAATGATTTTAAAAAGCATTTTAAGAAACAATGCATAATATCTTAATTGGATAACTTATTTGAGAAAAATCAAGTTACACGTTTGAAATCAAATGGAAATAAAATACTTTTGTTGAATGAAATGTGGATGAATGAGCAGCTTAAAATCATGACGAGATCTTTCCTCAACTGTTTTAAGTTTGTTCTTTATTCTCTTTTATATTTCTTTTCTTTCTTTTTAAATTTCTCTTTTCTCTCAGATCTCTATATATGTAGCTTAATATAGGCCAAGTAGTTTTAAATAGTTCTTGTTAAAAAGAGATCAGTAAGGAAGACAAGGACTCTGCTTCAATCAAAATAACTCCTTTATCTTGGTACTAATTTACATCTCTTAAAAAAGTAACTTAGTGATAATTTGACCTTAAAAAATGATTGATACAGTATTGTAGAACAAGTTTTATGAAGGCTATGAGGTTTAGTGACAATAGACTATTATGAATAAATTTAACACAGTTGGGCTCAAAATTTTCATATTGACTATTTTAGTTACCTGGTACAATTAAAATTAGTATATAATTGTCATTTTAATAAAATTAATGCCGGAAATCCTATGAAGATCATTTGTTTAAGATATTCTATGGCTAACTTGTGGCATTATCTCTAAGAAAATTTTTGTTGTTTTTTTTCTTCTTGTTTAGCTTTTGCTTTTTAAATTTTACCAAAGCAGTTATAGACAGCAAGCACACATGTGGAATGAAACAACATCATTTTTCATCCACTAAATTCAACAAATTAAATAAAAACAATTGAGATGTCTATACACATGTATCTACCTACCTAATATTCAAAAGATGGAGAACTCTCAGGAAGAAGTTCGATAAGGTTTCCAGGAGGAGAGAGGTTAACAATTCTTATACCAATATGCACATATACTGATATTAAATTAATGGTAGATGGAAGGACCCAGGATTCTCACTGATGAAGTGGGAAATTACTGATCAGCCAGGAGGAGAAGCCACAATGATTCATCTGGTGATGAAATAGATTTAGAATCATCAATATACTCATGTTTAGCATTTACACACATAAATATAAATAGATGGTCATTAACTAATGATGGCTAGACTTAAGATTTTTTTTCTTTACAATGGTGTGAATGCAATACACATTCAGTAGAAACCATTTCACATTTGAATTCTGATCTTTTCCTGGGCTAGCAACATGGAGTGAGATCCTTTTCTTGCAACGCTATGCTGGTCAGAGACAGTGAGTGATCCATAGCTCCCAGTCAGCCATACCATCACTGGGATAGATGAACGATGCTCTATATTGTTCTTTTGTGCTAAGCTATGTTATTTCATAGGCCAGGTGTATTAAATATATTTTGGAATCATATTTTTACCTCATGATGGATTTTTAAGACATCCACAACATAAGTTGAAGAACAGCTGTATATATCTGTGTGTGTGTGTGTAGATAGACTTATATATGGACCTATATAAATATGGATAGAAAGATATAAGTTGATTTCCATTAATGTACCTAAAAAGGCACATGCATGTTGATTTCCTCCCAAATGATATGGTATGGAGAGAAGGGGAGAAGGGTATCTTTAAAGTGAGAAGCCTAGTTGTGTGATGAAAATGATACTCTGCCTGTTGCCCGCCTCCCAAAAGCAAGTAAACCAAGTTTAATCGTGAAGAAAGCATTATAAATGCCATCTGAGGGTCATTTTTAAAACTATCTTATCAGTGCACCTCAAACCTAACAAGGTCATCAAAAGCAAGGAAAAAGAATGCCTCAGTTAAGAGAAGTCTAGAGAGACATTACTACTAAATCTAATGTGTGTCGTAATCAATTTAGGATGCTATGACAAAGTACCATAGAATAGGAGGCTTATAATAATGGGAATTTATTTCTTGCAGTACTAGATGCTAGAAGTCTGAGATAAGTGTGCCAACATGGCATCCTCTCATAGCATAAAAAGAATAAGAGAGCTCTCTTGGATCCCTGTTTTCTGTTTGTATGTTTGTTTTGGGCACTGGGGATTGAACCCAGTATCAATTCTACCTCTGAGCTACACCCCCAGCCATTTTTATGTTTTGTTTTTGAAACAGGTTCTTGCTAGGTTGCTGGGGCTGTCTTCAAACCTGCGATTCTCCTGTCTCAGTCTCTCAAGTACTGGGATTACAGGTGTGTACCACCATGCCTGACTTGGCTTCTGGCATCCATTGTATTATAGCATTAATTCTCTTTATTCAGGCTCCACCCTAATGACTTAAACACCTCCAAAGCTCCCATTTTCTCTAATACCATCACCATGGAGGTTAAGATTTCCACAATTGAATTTGGGGACAGACAAAAATATTTATTCCATTGCAATGCAGTATTCAGTGTAAAACCCTAGAATAGAAAAAAAAATATTAGTTAAAAATTGATAAAATCTGTATAATGTGCATTTTTTAATTAGCAAATTTTTTTAAAAAATAGCTAATTTTTAATTAGCAAATATTAAAGACTGAGACTAGAGAAAATGTTAATAAATACAAGAGCATTTGTCAAGAAATATTAGAAAATACTAAGAGCTTATGCATCATATTATATTCTTTCTAATTTGTCATCATTTATAACTGACATATTTATTTATGCATTGCTGAATAACATGCAATTTAATGAAAGTTATTGTGATAGGAGAAAAAGCACATGATGCTATCTCATAATTTATGATTTTTATTTTTTGAAATGTCATGGATTCCACTATCATAGCATTAGTAAAATAAATCATAGGAGACAGTGACTATACTGGACTCCCCATTGGAAAAATAGAACAGTTATAGGTCATACTATTTGGTAAATATAGTACTTTTGTATTCTAAAACTGATTGTAACAAAATGTGTTTTTTAATGTACAAAAGAACCATTTAAAACCTTTTACATGAAAATATACAATGCTTTGTGACAATTCATTTAAAAAATTGAAAGTTATATAGGTTTTCTTAGAAAGTAAAATATTGCCTATGTCCAAGGAACACAAATTTATACATTTAATCCACTACAGATCAATAAGTTTTATGAAGTAAAAATCAATACTGTTAGCAATTTAAAATTCTACACTTTTTCAAAAGATGTCAGATTTTTTCATGGAACTATTGGAAAACCTAGATTCACTTTTTTTCATATAAACACTTTTTTAACCAGAGGGTAGAAAGCATGCCAAGTAATAACAGAAATAAAATAATGCATATTAAATCAAGCACATGCACACTGGCATGCATGTGTATATTTATATATCATATATATATGATAATATATATGCCATACCTAGTGAACTGCTTGCATTATGACAGTTTTAATAAGTAAAGACAACTGTTACATACTGGTTCTACTGTTACTAAAAGTGCACATTTGGATAGGAATGTCAAAATATATGCATTTTTAACAAGCATGAAGAAGTAATTGGAATCATAATTTTGCCTTAAAGAGCATATTTAATTTCCTTTGAGAAAAATCATATTGTCATAAATTTAGATTCAAAAACATTTACGATATACTGTTTTTCATCTTTTTTCTTTATGTTTTAATAGATATGCTTAAATGGTAGCAATAGCTTCAGCTAATACTACAGAAGTTGTAGGTATTTTCTGATTCTCTTTCATGTAGATTGCTGAAAACTACCTTTGCTTTTTGGACCTAGTACACAGCAGCAATTTTTTAAATGACTTCTAAATTATTCATCCATATAATAACATTTTAGCACTAAATTTCCCACTGACAAAATTAAAAATGCACTCATTAGCCAAAGTTTATAAGAATGTATAAAATCCCTTGGATTTTGCACATTTAATCTAGTAATAGTTTTATAAAGTATCTAAAACTATATGTAAGTTTTAGATTCGTTTTGCTCAAAAAGATAGTTGACACCACTCTGTCTACCTCCTTGTAGAGTTGTGCCATAAGTTAAGGGTCTTATAAAGTACATGAACGTGCAGAGGAATGTAATCAAGAAAATGGAGAGTCTGATCCCAGAGTTGGTATGGACTCCTACAGGGTCTTCACTAAATTTTCTCATATTCATTCAATAATTTTTCCAAGAAATTGAATAGGGTAAGTAGGTTCTCAAGTTAATTTCTATGCAAATAGTCAAAACTATTAAGGAACACTTGACAATGCAAAGGCTACCCCCAAAACATGTGTAGCAAAAACCCTCTCTTACAAAAGATACTTTTAATTACTTCAATCAATTGTTAATGAATTAATAAAGTCATTGTCTAATTCCATTTGAATTTTTTACGCTTCGGTCCTACTCAGTAAAAAGTGATGTCATTGTGTTTGCTGCCAAGGAAACAAATGTGCTGTCCCGCCTCCTGGTGCATGAACGGCCAGTGAAAGTGATTCTTTTGCAGGCTTCTCAACTTGCAGGTGTCTGAAAGAGACTTTTTCTGGGAGTTTCTTTTTTTTTAATTGGTGCATTGTAATCATACATCTTGATGGGTTTCAGGGTGGTAGAAATACACATGCATGCATGAGTCAATTAGTTCTCCCCCAATTCCCACCCCCATTCCCTCCTC
>PVJS01040193.1:0-18585 GCA_004027185.1 Glis glis | reverse complement strand
GATTGAACCCAGGTGCGTTCTACCTCCGTGCTACACCCCCGGCCCTAATTTTTTATACTTTATTTTGAAACCGGGTCTCACGAAGTTGCGGAGGGCCTCACTCCGGAGGTAGAGAGAGAGAGAGAGAGACAGGGAGAGAGAGAGAGAGGGAGAGAGAGAGAGAGAGAGAGAGAGCGAGCTGAGGCTGGCAGCGAACCCGGATCCTCTGGTCTCCGCCTCCCAAAGTACTGGGATTACAAGCGTGTGCCACCACGCCCGGCTTACATCTCATTAATTTATCCACTCATTCAAAAAACAGTTTGCTAAATGCCTATTAACCATGATGCTATGCTCTGGGGAATATAGTAATGATAATGATACACAGAAAAGGACCACAGTTCTTGTATTTAATCACAGTGGAAGGTGGAGGAGGTTGCAATGGAAAGTACAGCAGTTGGAAGTTCCAAGTAGCATGTCTAACAAGGCGAAAGTCAAGCTGTTTACACTTAGAGTGAGAGACTAGCAATCATTAACTGGAGAGATCCACACACTTTCAGGATCCCACTTAACCATCTAAGGCTTAAGTGAAAAGCACAGGTTAAAACTCCCAGATCTAGCCAGGCGTGGTAGTGCACACCTGTAATCCCAGTACTTGGGAGGCTGAGACAGGAGGATCGCAGGTTTGCAGCCAGCCTCAGCAACTTAGCAAGACCTTCAGCAACTTAACAAGACCCCATTTCAAAATAAAATATAATATCAGGCTGGGGGTGTAGCTCAGATGTAGAATACCCCTGGGTTCAATCCCCAGTACCACACAAAGAGAGAGAGAGAGACAGAGAGATAGAGAAAGAGGGCTGGGGGTGTAGCTCTGAGGTAAAACACCCCTGGGTTCAATCCCCAGTACCACACACACACACACAAAAAAAAAAAAAAAACAAAAAAAACCCACAGGTCTTTCCAGAAAACTGGGGAACCACCCAACAACAAGAGTTGTTGGACATTTTGGTGCTTTCCAATTTTTTGCTCTTATCAATAATGCTGTGTTAAACTCTGTACAAAAATCCTTGTGTACATCTTCACTTCCTTATTATAAACTCCCACAAATGGATTTCCTGAGTTAAAGGGCATAAACATTTTGGTGGCCTTTGCCAAAACGCTTTCCAGAAAAGCTATGTAATTTACAATCTCATCATCAATACTAGAGGCTACTCCCACACCACTACTATCCTTAGCGAGACTCAATTTGGAAAGGCACGAATTTGTAAGTCCATTAAAATTAAAACAAAATGTTTGCCAATTTCATATGTTTAAATTTTCCATTTAAGAACAATTTTAATCAGTTGGAAAGATCTGTATGTTACCTCTATACAGAAGGGAATTCACCACCAGGTGTGGTGGCGCAGGCCTGTAATCCCAGTGCTTGGGAGGCTGAGACAGGAGGATCACAGGTTCAATGCCAGCCTCAACAATTTAGTGAGACTCTCAGCACCTCAGAGAGACCCTGGTTCAAAATAAAAAATAAGCCAGGCATGGTGGCACATGCCTGTAATCCCAGTACTTAGGAGGCTGAGACGGGAGCTTCGCAGGTTCACGGATAGCATCAGCAAGTAGTGAGACTCTCATTGACCTTGTGAGACCCTGTTTCAAAAACAAAAATAAAATAGGGCTGGGGTGTAGCTAGGAGGTAGAATGCCCCTAGGTTCAATCCCCAGTACCATAAAGAAGTAAATAAATAAATAAATAAGACTGGATGTGTAGCTCAGAGATAGAAGACCCCAAGGAAGGGAGGGAAATTGACTTTACAGCATGTTGCAAATGACTTCTGGGGTCTTGTCTTTTGTAGCAACATCCTGAGTTGAAGTGGAAGTGCTCATCAGTGGTGTGATGAAGGGGGAAAAGGTGGTTGAAAGGGATAAAAAACAAAAATGTCATATGACAGGAAATGAAGAAGAAAAGAACAAATGTGAGGAAAGAGAATTGTGGGCAGGGAGAGGGCCCCGACTCTTGTCACCTTGGGCTCTCCTGTGCTGGTCCATTTTTTTATGTAGTTTGTTTGTTTGTTTGTTTGTTGTGTTAGAGATTGAACCCAGGGGCATTCTATCTCCGAGCTACACCCCCAGCCCTTTTTTTATTTTTATTTTTATTTTGAGACAGGGTCTCGTTAAATTGCTGAATCTCTCTAAATTGAGGATCTCTAAATTGCTGAGGCTCGCCTCAAACCTGTGATCCTCCTGACTCAGCCTCCCAAGTACTGGGATTACAAGCATGTGTCACCACGCCCAGCTTGTGTAGTTTTTCTGTCCCGTGTTTTCTTCAAATATTTAGCAACCGCAACTTCCATTCTCATTAGAGGAGGAAATGAAAGACAAGCACAGTTATAGGCTGTGGAGTAATGACTGGGGCCAAAAGGAGAAATCGGCACAAAATGTTTTTTGTTTTAAAGGAAGTGTTGCAACTTGCTAAGTCACCAGGACTGTAATGTTCTGACCTTCAGACGTTAGTCACTCCGTTTAAACAGTTCCCTCTCCTTTTCTGACTGCTCACTGTGGCAATAAACACAGCGGGGCTCTTCCCACCTCTCAGAAGAGTCTGAAAAGGAACTCAGTTTCTAATGAGCAGCCTTTCTTTCCTCTTTCCTTATCCATCCTTCCTTCCTTCCTTCCTTCCTTCCTTCCTTCCTTCCTTCCTTCTCCCTTCCTCCCTCCTTCCTTCCTTTCTTTCTTTCTTCTTTCTTTTTTTGTGGTACAGGGTATTGAACCCAGGGGCATTCTATCTCAGAATGCCCAGCCCTTTTGATATCTTGTTATTATTTTGAAACAGGGTCTTGCTAAGTTGCTGAGCGTCTTTCTAAGTTGCTGAGCGTCTCACTAAATTGCTGAGGCTGGCCTGGAACCTGCAATCCTCCTGTCTCAGCCTCCCAAGTACTGGGATTATAGGTGTGCACCACCACGCCAGACTGTGAGCAGCATTTCTGAATGTTTAAATGTGTAGGAATTAACTACATATATCCTTTTTCCTCTCAATATCTTTCCTATTTAAGGGAATTCACTCATCTAAAAGGTAATGGATTTTGTGGTTGTTGTTGTTTTTGTGGTACTGGGGATTGAACCCAGGGGCATTCTACCTTCAAGCTACACATCCAGCCCTTTTTAAAAGTTTTTGTTTTGAGCCGGGCGTGGTGGCGCACGCTTGTAATCCCAGTACTTTGGGAGGCGGAGACTGGAGGATCTGGGTTCGCGGCCAGCCTCAGCTCTCTCTCTCTCTCTGTCTCCCTGTCTCTCTCTCTCTCTACTTAGTGAGGCCCTCCGCAACTTCGTGAGACCCGGTTTCAAAATAAAATATATAAAAAAATAGGGCTGGGGGTGTAGCGCGGAGGTAGAACACCCCTGTGTTCAATCCCCGGCACCGCAAAAAAAAAAAAAGTTTTTGTTTTGAAACAGGGTCTTACTTTGTTGCTGAGAGTCTCACTACATTGCTGAGGCTGTCCTTGAACCTGTGATCCTCTTGTCTCAGCCTTCCAAGTACTGGGATTAGAGGTGCGTGTAACCATGCCCAGCTAAAACATAAATGTTAAACACTCTTAAATAAAATTTTTGGGAGGACATGGATTTGGACTGGGCACCTGTACTGGGCCCAACAGACCAAAACAATACAGAACCTAATCCCAGTCACTGAGTTTAGTGCTTGGTTGCAGAAGACCAGGTAACCAACTGACTGGTCGACTCATCTGTAGCCAGTCAATTAAGTTGTTTTCTGTCTCACTTCAGTTTTTCTATAAATCCTGTCTGATCACATGATTGGCTGGAGCTGCCCAGTTCACCAACTGTATTTGTTTGGTTTTGCTTTGCTCAAGTAAACTCTATAAAATTTAACAGACCTAGGCTGGGAGTGGTGGAGTATGCCTATAATCCCAGTACTTGGGAGGCTGAGATGGGAGGATCCCAGGTTTGCCACCAGCCGCAGCAACTTAACAAGGCTCTCCGCAATTTAGCAAGACTCTATTTCCAAATAAAAGAGGGCTGGGGTGTAGCTCAGAGGTAGAATGCCCCTGGGTTCAATCCCTCAGCACACACACACACACACACATTTTTAGCCAGTCTAAACATTTTTCCTTTCAACAACACAAGAGGCATTGGTTGTAAAAATGACTGAAGAGGAAGTTTCTCTATAAATAGGTTTAAACTTAAAAAGCAGTGGCTCCACCTAACGACCAAAACATGACACAATTTTTTTTTTTTTTTTGCAGTACCGGGGATTGAACCCAGGGGCGTTCTACCTCCACGCTACACCCCCAGCCCTATTTTTTATACTTTATTTTGAAACTGGGTCTCACGAAGTTGCAGAGGGCCTCACTAAGTAGAAAAAGAGAGAGAGAGAGAGAGAGAGAGAGCGAGCTGAGGCTGGCTAAGAACCCAGATCCTCCGGTCTCCGCCTCCCAAAGTACTGGAATTATAAGTGTGCGCCACCACGCCCGGCTCACATGACACAATTTAACTGTGGATTTGTTTTCAAATTTGGAGGCTATCGTCTGCATTAAAAATCTCTGAAAAGCTCTATATTTCCTATCTCATTACCTTACTTAAAAGTAACCTCCTTGCTAGACGTGGTGGCACACACCTGTAAATCCAGGACTTGGGAGCCTGAGACAGGAGGATCGCAGGTTGGAGACCAGCCTCAGCGATGTAGCAAGATTCTCAGCAACCTAGCAAGACCCTGTTCCAAAAGGGAGGAGGGCTGGAGATATAGCTCGGAGGTAGAAAGTCCCTGGGCTCTATTTCCAGTAACACACACACACACACACACACACACACACACACACACACACACACACACACTATGTATCTAAACCGGGTGCAGTGATACAAACCTGTAATCCCAATCCCAGTCCTTGGGACGCTGAGACAGGAGAATCACAGGTTTAAGGCAGCCTCAGCAGTGTATGAGGCTGTCAGCAACCTAGTGAGACCCTGTTTCAAAATAAAAAAAGGGTTGGGGGTATAGCTAAGAGGTAGAATGCTCCTGGGTTCTATCCCCAATACCAAAAAATAATAAATGAATAAACAAAAAGGACTGGGGGTATAACTCAGAGGTAGAAAGCCCTTGGGGGTCAATCCCCAGTAACACACACACACACACAAACACACACACACACACACGCACACATACACACACACACGCACACACACGGGCTGGGGTGTAGCTTAGAGATAGAATGCCCCTGGATTCAATGCCAAGGAAGGAAGGAAGGAGAAAAAAAAAAAAAGAAAAAGAAGAAGAAAAGAAACCTCCCTGCCTAAAGCAGTGTTGGTTATTATTAGCCAAGCACCGTGGTCCTGGGCTCTAAGCCAAAATGTAGAAACAATCCTGTTAAAACTGTAATGGTTTTATTCAGCAAAATGAGCTTCTACTTCCACTAATAAAAGCCCTTACTTTTTTCCCTTTATAGAGAATCCTTGCTCATGCAGAGACTTTTCAGCATAGGAACATTGAGAATTAATTAGCAAGTGGCACTATCACAAACACTGTCAAATTTGTGAGAATGATTAATTTTCTCTCCCTAGGTCACATGCATTGCTGTATTCATCCCCAAGGTGATTTAAGTTTATATTAAAATCAGAAATCTGATACTTTTAAAATAATGCTCTTTAATAAACTCAACTTAAAAATTTCTCTCCCCAACACATTTGCTACCACCACAGTGTAAACAGGCTTTCCTATTTCGTCCTCCCAGGGCTGTGGCTGTGTGTTCATTCCACGTCAGCCCAGAGTCCAGGCTGTGCACGTTGAATCAGTGCTCTGTCTAAAAGGCAGACGCTGGAAAGACCAGCCTCCCTCTCACAGGCTGGAGGGCAGTGGACTGCATTCCTTCAGCCTTAGGTGTGGTGGAAAAAATTCTCCAAATTAGAGGAGTAAGGCTCTCAGTATAGCAGACAGAATTTTAAAAATCTTTAATAAAAGTGTGACATTAGACATTATGTTAAACTTTTTTTTTTTTTTGCGGTACCGGGGATTGAACCCAGGGTCATTCTACCTCCGAGGTACACCCCCGGCCCTATTTTTTATTCTTTATTTTGAAACAGGGTCTCACTAAGTTGCGGAGGACCTCACTAAGTAGCTGAGGCTGGCCGCGAACCCGGATCCTCTGGTCTCAGCCTCCCAAGTACTGGAATTACAAGCGTGCACCACCACGCCCGGCTTATGTTAAACTTTAAAACAAGAGTTTCAGGACAAATTTAAATTTAAAAAGTAACTGATCTAGCTGGGCGTGGTGGCACACGCTTGTAATCCCAGTACTTGGGAGGCTGAGACTGGAGGATCCGGGTTCGCAGCCAGCCTCAGCTACTTAGTGAGGCCCTCCGCAACTTCGTGAGACCCGGTTTCAAAATAAAGGATAAAAAATAGGGCCGGGGGTGTAGCGTGGAGGTAGAATGCCCCTGGTTTCAATCCCCGGTTCTGCAAAAAAAAAAAAAGTAACTGATCTAGAATAATGAGATATCCTGTTTATCCTAGATTAGAAATTAGAATTTGGGGCCAGAGAAGTGGTAAATCCTGTCTTTGAGATGTGCATCTTCTCTGGCCAGAGAACTTGAACTTGGCCCTGTGCAGGGCCTCGATCACATGTTCCTTGTTCTGCAGCTTTGTGGGGATGAATATGATGACTTGGCCAGTGTGAACCCTGGCCACCATGGCCTGGGGTTTCCCACTGGCACCC
This sequence comes from Glis glis, assembly GCA_004027185.1. NCBI lineage: Eukaryota > Metazoa > Chordata > Mammalia > Rodentia > Gliridae > Glis > Glis glis. The sequence goes on along the minus strand of PVJS01040193.1, from coordinate 11,894 downwards.
TGCATACCTGGCTGGAGCCCGTCAGCCCCAGCACAGGACAACATCTCATTGATGCAGATGACGTGGAAAGGGCACAGCCACACTGCAATATGAAAGTCATCTTTGCCACAACTTTTTACTATGTACTTGTTGGCACAGATATGGGGGCAGCCTCCAAGGTCTGACACCCCATGGCCACAGAGCAGGAACTCATCCATTTCTGCCTTCTTCCACCCCAGATCAGCTACTTAGTGAGGCCCTCTGCAACTTAGTGAGATCCTGTTTCAAAATAAAGAATAAAAAATAGGGCTGGGGGTGTAGCTCGGGGTAGAATGCCCCTGGGTTCAATCCCCAGTAGCCCCTCCACAAAAAAAGCTGGGTTTGGTGGCACACTCTCATAATCCCTGTACTTAGGAGGCTGAGACAGGAGGATCCCCGGCTCAAAGCCAGCCTCAGCAATTTAGCGAGTCCCTCATCAACTTAGGGAGAACTTGTTTCCAAATAAAAATAAAAAGTGCTGGGGGGATAGCTTGGAGGTAAAATGTCCCTGGGTTCAATCCCCAGCACCACAAAAAGAAAAAGAAAAAATATAGGGCCCGGGGTGTGGCTGAGTGGTAAAGTACTTTCTTCTCATGCACAAAGCCCTGGGTTTGATCTCTAGCACTAAAAAAAAAAAAAAAAAAAAAAAAAAAAAAAAAAAAAATAGGTTTGAGGAGGAAGGATTAGAAGGAAGTGAGAGAGGGGGAAGGACCACTGGGGAGGAGCTTCTGGGTGGCTTGAGCCAGAGCCCTAAGGTGGGGACCTGACTGCTGCGCTCACAGGACAGCAGCAAGGCCAGCATAGCTGGGGCAGAGGGGACCGGCGTCATAGCTGGGCGGAGGGGACCGGCATCATAGCTGGGCAGAGGGGACCAGCGTCGTAGCTGGGCGGAGGGGACCGGCATCATAGCTGGGCAGAGGGGACCGGGCGTCGTAGCTGGGCAGAGGGGACCGGCATCATAGCTGGGCAGAGGGGACCGGGCGTCGTAGCTGGGCAGAGGGGACCGGCGTCGTAGCTGGGCAGAGGGGACCGGCCGTCGTAGCTGGGCAGAGGGGACCGGCGTCGTAGCTGGGCAGAGGGGACCGGCGTCGTAGCTGGGGCAGAGGGGACCGGCGTCGTAGCTGGGGCAGAGGGGACTGGTGTCCGGCCCTGCGGTTGCTGTGAGGATCAGGCTGAGTAAAATCATGGCACTGTCGCAGGGTTTCAAGGGGAGACGTGGCAGGCGCACTCTGACCACTGAGGACTGGCAGTCTGAGGACAGGCTGTGGGGAGCAAGGGGAAAAGTGGGGAGATCCTGCAGGAGGCCACTGCAGTAGCTAAGGGAATGGGAGGAAGGGGTGGGTTCTGCGTGTTTGAAAGGCACACCATATTTCCTGCCGGATCTGCTAACAAGGTGGAAGAGAAGTGTACGGACTCCAGGATGCTTCGCTTGTGAACAGGCTAAGACGATGTTGCCGGAGAAGTGGGTTTGGGGCGGGAGGAAGATTGGTTCAGTTCTGGGGACATTGAGCTTGCAATAGCTATAGACTTCCTGGTGGAGCTGGTAAGCAGGCCACTGGATGGATGAGCTGTAAATGTGGTACTGCAGTCTTATTGTTCCACCCATTCTTTTTTTTTTTTTTTGGCGGTATTGGGGATTGAACCCAGGAGCATTCTACCACCAAGCTACACCCCCAGCCCGACATTTTATTCTTTATTTTGAAACAGGGTCTCACTAAGTAGCTGAGGCCGGCCGCAAACCTGCGATCCTCCTGTCTCAGCCTCCCAAGTACTGGGATTACAAGCGTGCACCACCCATTCTTCTTGTTCTTCCCCTAAACTCCAAGGCTCTAGGGGGCTAGGGCAGGTCTGAAACGCAAAGTCCCTAACATGAGGCCTGCTTTAAGCCAAGCAACCAAGAAGGGCCAGGCTGAGTCAACCACCAAACTCCTCCTAATCAGCTCACCTGTGGCCAGAACTGGCCATCTCCTCACATGGGTGGGACAGTCCTCAAACTAGCTGTGGAGAAGGACCAGGGTTTTCACTTTCAATCCTTTCACAGAATAGAAAATGACACTTTTCAGCTGGGCGTGGTGGCACACATCTGTAATCCCAGTACTTGGGAGGCTGAGACAGGAGGGTCGAAGGTTTGAGGACAACCTCAGCAATGTAGCAAGACTTAGCAATCTAGTGAGACCCTGTTTCAAAATAAACAATAAAAAGGGCTGGTGGTGTAGCAATCCCCAGTAACACACACACACACACACACACACACACACACACACACACACACACAAAATACTTTTGATAAATATAAAATCCATACTTGGCTGTCATAGCAATGTTCAAAAGCTGTAAAAGTTTCTCAACATTTACTTTCCTATTTATTTGTTTCTTTACTTATTTATTTTTGGTATTGGGGATTGAACCTACGGGTGTTCTACCTCTGAACTACACTCCCAGCCCTTTTTATTTTATTTTTTATTTTGAAACAGGGCCTTGCTAAGTTGCTGAGGCTGGTCTAAAACCTGCGATCCTCCTGTCTCAGTCTCCCAAGCACCTAGGATCACAGGTGTGCGCCGCCATGCCCAGCAACATTTACCAGTTCTGCACTTACCTTGTTTGAGATGGTAACGAGCTGGGGGCTGGCTCTGGTGCACAGACCATACCTTGAGTGAGACTTTTCTTTTTTTTTTTTTTTTGCGGTATCGGGGATTAAACCCAGGGGCGTTCTACCTCTGCGCTACACCCCCGGCCCTATTTTTTATACTTTATTTTCAAACCAGGTTTCATGAACTTGCAGAGGGCCTCACTAGGTAGAGAGAGAGAGAGAGAGACAGAGAGAGACAAAGAGAGAGAGAGAGAGACAGAGAGAGAGAGAGAGAGAACGAGAGAGAGAGCTCTGAGGCTGGCCGCGAACCCGGATCCTCCGGTCTCCGCCTCCCAAAGTACTGGGATTACAAGCGTGCGCCACCACGCCCGGCCCTGAGTGATACTTTTCTAGAGAAATATTATTAATTGTATAATCCAGGAGAAAATTGTTCATCAATTTTGTAATGGTCATTCTTGAGTGAATGCCATTTCTAGCAGGTTCCTGGTAAGCATTACAAGGATTGACTCCTGAGGTTTTCTGACACCGAAGAGCAGGGAAATGCAGACTGGGCAGCTTAGGTTGTACATCTTCAAATGGGCTGAGAGGCCAGTGTTGGATTGGAAGAGAGATCAACATGATGACATTCAAGAGCCTGTGACAACAGACAGACCTTGTCATACTTCTCTGGAGCCACATCGTGCCGTTTTGGGAAGGGGTGGACGGAAGATGATGATCATGGCTTCCTTCACCAAATCTCTGAATTTCAGAACATTATTGAGCTTTCTGGGGTATGAGAGATTCACAGGCTTGACATCCCCCTAAGGAATGTTATTTGGGAACGAACACCAGATGTCCTTGTGTTAAGATTTCAGAAGAACAGTCTTGTATTTGGCTGAAGAGTTCCCCATTCAGTCACTCCGTGACAATAGGCAGACACTTCCTCCCAGCACACTTTCTCACCCAAGTCAGTGACTCATAAGAGCCTGGGCCTGGCCTGTGGCATGCAGAGCCAGAGGCAAGGTGCAGAGACTGAAGAGACAGACGGGCAGGACGCGAGGAATGCAATTTACTGGGGACTTACTGACAGAAGTGTGGTCAAGGGTGGGAGCAAGACCAGTGGATCCCTGCAGTTTGGGTCAGAGGGCGCGGGCTTACAGAACGGTCAGGATGAAAGTGACCTTTACCCAAGCAGAATGTATCTGGTTCATCTCCAGCGAACGTCGAAGACCTCGGGCACATTCCTGGTGCCGACTGTGCACGCTGATGGTTGTATTAGTAGCATGCTGAGAAACTGTGCAGGCAGGGGCAGGCCAGGGCGACTCAGAGGCAGCCACGAAGTCACAGCTCCAGGGGATTGTGGTCGGAGCGGGCGTGGCGGCACATGCCTGTACTCCCAGTACTTGGCTGAGACAGGAGGATCCCGGGTTCCAGACCAGCCTCGGCAACTTAGTGAGACTCTCAGTAACCTAGTGAGAACTTGTTTCAAAAAACAAAAAACAAAACAAAACAAAAATAATCTGGGCATAGTGGAGCATGTTTGTAATCCCAGTATGTGGGAGACTGAGACAGGAAGATCACAGGTTGGCGGCCAGCTTCAGCAATTTACTGAAAATAAAAAAATAATATAGGGCTGGGGGTATAGCTCAGAGGTGAATACCCCTGGGTTCCATCCCCAGAACCCCCAAACAAACAAACAAATAAATAAAATAAAATAGGGTCGGGGTATAGCTTAGAGGTAGAATGTCCCTGGGTTTAATTCCCAGTACCACAAGAAAGAAAGAAGAAAGAAAGAAAGAAAGAGAGAGAGAGAGAGAGAGAGAGAGAGAGAAAGAAAGAAAGAAAGAAAGAAAGAAAGAAAGAAAGAAAGAGAAACAAAGAAAAAGAAAAGAAACAAAACAAAAACAAAAGATAGGTGTGGTCAGGTGAAGCTGGATCCCTAGGGCAGGCACTGGGAGGCCCTCTAGTGCAGCTCTATTCTCCTATTGTGTGTGTGTGTGTGTGTGTGTGTGTGTGTGTGTGTGTGTGTGTGTTACTGGAGATTCAACCCAGGAGCATTCTACCTCTGAGCTACACCCCCAGCTCTGTTTATTTTTTATTTTTGAAACAGGGTCTCGCTAGGTTGCCAAAAGTCTCACTGAGTTGCCAAGGCTGTCCTCGAATCTGCAATCCTCCTGACTCAGGCTCCCAAGTACTGAGATTACAGGCATGCGCCACCACGCCTGACTCTCCTATGGTTTTATGGAAGTCCTTGAGCATTGCTAGAGTGGGTTTCCTCTCATACTTGAAATCTGTAGAACTTCCACATTAATGCCTGGTTCCAAGACTGATGCATGACCTTTCAATAATTGGTAATAGCGCTTTGTTGCTCTACCAACTCAATTTGAAGCAAAACTGGGGAACTATGGTGGGGGGGCAGAGGTGAGGTGGTGACTAAATAAGTTCAAGGCCATGGCTGGGACAAGGGGAGTGCTGGGTAATTGAGGATGACCAGAACCAGGGAGACAATGGTAGTAGAGGACATGGCAGGCCACCTCCCACTTGGCTGGGATGTTTGCTCCTAGTTGGAACTGGTTTATCACAATCCATATCCAACAGACCACCCTCCCTCTCCTCCCCCCTACCCCCTTCCCAAGGGTTTGGTGTTCCACGGAATGGAAGGACGGCTGGGGTCAGGCTTGCTACTACTCTTGCTTTTAACCAGCCATATACGGTTGTTGCTTCCTGGGTTGTAAAGTCTAACGAACACAGTGATTCCTGCATGCTCACCCCTTTTACCCCTAGATACTTACTGGGATCCCTGCAGCAGCAAGTAACACCTCAAAGTGCTTTAACCAAATAGGGGTTACTTTTTCATCTACGACAGGAACCTGAAGCTAGGCATCAGGTGACAGTGTTTGGCCACACAATCCTGATCAGCTTCTCTTCACCTTTCCTGCAGTCATCAGCCGATCAGCTCAGGCCAAGTCAGGAAGGAGGAACAGGCAGCACCAGCATCTTGCCATCGTCAGAGGAGTGAGAGCCTCCCCCGACATCCACAGCGACAGCCCACGTTTCACCAGTGAGATGTCACATAACCGACCCTAATGACCAGGCAACAAGGCAAAAAGATAATTCAGCATTTCTAGTCTCTATAGTACAGCTGAACAAAGAATAGGGATGCATATTTGGTTGGGAAACAAATCGACTTACATTGTCTTTTTTTTCTGTTAAATTATGTAAAACATTTTAATTCTAATGAATATGGACAATGAGAGTCCTTCCATAAATCTCTAAAAATGCCAGTCCAAAAGATTTGGTCTTGTTTTCAAACTCCAGGCAGAGAAAACTTTGCAGAGCCTGATCATTCCTATAGGAAGTCCTCACTGTGCAGATTCCAGTATTTCTCAATAGACTGGTTGATGGATTTTGGGCCTCCCAGCTCCTCGGTTAAGGCCCACCTATTCCTCTCTTGCATCAAACTGTAGGTTCTGATTTTTTTTTTTTTTTGCGGTACCAGGGATTGAACCCAGGGGCGTTCTACCTCCGCGCTACACTCCCAGCCCTAGTTTTTATACTTTATTTTGAAACCGGGTCTCACGAAATTGTGGAGGGCCTCACTAAGTAGACAGACACACACACACACACACACACACACACACACACAGAGATAGAGATAGAGATAGAGATAGAGAGAGAGAGAGAGAGAGAGAGAGAAACAGAGAGAGAGAGCTGAGGCTGGCCACGAACCCGGATCCTCTGGTCTCCGCCTCCCACAGTACTGGGATTACAAGGGTGTGCCACCACACCCGGCCGGTTCTAACTGATTTTAAACTGAAAAAAGAAGAATCAAGAAAACAGGAAACTGACTTGAGGGAGCATAAGACAAACAGGAAAAGGAAAATGAAGACATGGTTGACATAGATTGTTAGATTTTAAAGGAAACATTTATTTTTTGAACCCAGGGGCATTCTACCTCTGAGCTGCATCCCCAGTCCTTTTTACTTTGAAACAGGGTCTCATTAAGTTGCTGAGGCTGGCCTCAAACCTGCAATCCTCCTGTCTCAGCCTCCCAACTCTGGCCCCACCCCAGAGTACCCCAGTGCTGAGGTCACGGGAGGATGAGCCATGACCCCAGACAAAGAGAGAAAACCTCAGATGAGCAAAGAAGGCAAACTAACTGGGGAAGACAGGAGGAAAGGAAACAAACTGGTGCACAGGATGGACATACACAAAGATATCAAAGTCAACTACTATGCTGAAAATGGGAAGGAGGGAGGGGAGGCAGGGGGGTTGGGAACTAGGGAGGGCTAATTGACCGATGAGTGCATGTATATGTCAACCACCCTGAAATCCTTCAAGATGTATGACTGCAATGCACTAATAATAAAATAAAATAAAATAAATTCCCCAAATACCTATAAATAATTCATTAAATTGGCAATAATTCACCTCCTAATGACTTCCTATGAAATGCAATGCAACTTTGAAAAATCAAATGTCTTCTAACATAAAATATTAAACTAAATCAGTAAACAGTAATTGTTTCATATATACTTTCTGAAAATAGAATCTATGAGTAAAGAGATGCATGTGAACATTAAAACAGATATTATACAGATCAAACAAAATCTTTTGTGTGTGTGTGTGTGTGTGTGGTGCTGAGGATTGAACCCAGGGGCATTCTACCTTCGAGCTATACCCCCAGCCCAATTTTATTTTATTTGCCTTACTGGGGTTTGAAACCAGGGGCATTCTACCTCTGAGCTACACCTCCAGACCTATTTTTTATTCTTTATTTTGAAACAAGGTCTCACTAAGTTGCAGAGGGCCTCACTAAGTAGATGAGGCTGGCCACCAACCTGCCATCCTCCTGTCTCAGCCTCCCAAGTACTGGGATTACAAGCATGTGCCATCATACCCAGCCCAATTTTATTTCTTATTTGGGAACAGGGTCTCACTAGGTTGATGGGAGTCTCACTACTTGCTGAGGCTGTCCTTGAACCTGCGGTCCTCTTGTCTCAGCCTCCCAAGTACAGGGATCACAGGTATGCACCACCACGCCCAGCAAAAAGCCCCCTTTTTAACCCCACTTCTCCTGTGAACTACCACTTCTTTCCTTCCCTCTACAGCAAAAGTTCATGAAAGAATTGCTATAAATTGTCTCTAGTTTCTCTCTTACCATTTACTTATTTATTTATTGGTACTGGGGATTGAACCCAGGAGCATTCTACCTCTGAGCTACACCCTCAGTCCTATTTTATTTTTTATTTTGAAACTGGGCCTCACTAGGTTGCTGAAACCTGTGATCCTCTTGTCTCAGCCTCCCAAGTACTGGGATTACAGGCGTGCGCCACCACACCCGGCTAAAATCTTTCCAAATTATTTAATCTGTTCGTGCTATACACAAATGAGAAATTATAATTTCTTGCATATTCATTTACCCAACAACTATTTACTGATGGGATGAATGTGGAACATTTGACTAATGCTGTTGCTCTGAAATAAATTTTCAGGAAGACATGAATGATTTTAAAACAAGGTTTAAAAAGCATCTTAAAAATGAAACATGCCAGGCATGGTGGTGCACGCTTGTAATCCCAGTACTTGGGAGGCTGAGACAGAAGGATCGCAAGAACTTGGGAGGCTGAGACAGGAGGATCGCAGGTTTGAGGACAGCCTCAGCAAGGAGTGAGACTCTCATCAATCTAGGGAAACCCTGTTTCAAAATAAAAATAAAATAGGACTGGGGTGTAACTTGGAGATAGAATGCCCCTGGGTTCAACCCCCAGTACCAAAAACAAAACAAAAAACATGAGAAGGCTTGCTTCGTTTCAGAGAAAATTTTCTCCTTCATGTTTTTTTTTAGTGCTGGGTATTGAACCCAAGGGCATTCTACCTGAGGTACACCTCTAGCACCTTTTTATTTTGAAACAAGGTCTCACTAAGTAGCTGAGGCTGGCCTTGAACCTGCAACCCTCCTATCTCAGCCTCCCAAGTACTGGGATTACAGGCATGCACCACATCTGTCTTCCTTCATGTTATTTTATTATTATTTTTTTGTACTGGGGTTTGAACCCAGGGACATTCTACTTCCGAGCTACCCTCCTAGCCTGTTTTGTTTTTTCATCTTTGTTTTGAAACAGGGTCTCACTAGGTTGCCGAGTCTCACCACTGCTGAGGCTGGTCTTGAACCTGTGATTCTTGTCTCAGCCCCCCAAGTACTGGGATTACAAGCATGTGCCACCATGCCTGGCTTCTTCATGTTACTTTAAAGGGAGATGGAATTTTGTCTCATTAGAGTCTGCATATCTATTATTTGAACAGACCAGTGCTTCCACACATACACAGATGGCATCCTTCTTTCCCTGGCTCCAATACACAAGACAAAAAATAAAAACCAGAGCTTCTCTTTATTTTTAACAGGTGAAACTTCAACTTCAGTCATTTAACATAGGATAAGAAATAAGTCCAGTTCTGCTGATAACAAAAGGACAGCAGGCTTTCTTCAGAAGCACTGTGTCTGTCTCTGTGCTTGGTCCTGGCCACCTGGTGCATTTTCTCCCAGGAATTTTCTTTTCAATGTATGTCACACTGTAGTCCTACCAGTACACATTTTATTCATTTACATACATGTACCTACACCATGCTCCAACTTTGTTAGTGCATTCCCATTGACACGTCATTCATTACAACCCACACACTAATTCTAACCACCCTCTGACCCCAAGTTTTATTTACAGTTAAAAATCTGTACATGGCGAAATCAATTCAGCTGTTCTTAGTGCATGGAAATCTATCCACATTGATGAAATACTTTCCTCTAGCTTTTGGGGAATAATTATGTTAATTTAAATGGATACAAAGAATGCTTCTGAGACAAACATAATACCCAAGGTTCATGTGGTAACAAAGTGTTCTGTACTTCTTAAGCACAATAAAGTATATCTTTGTAAATTGAGAAAAACCAGACTATTTAAAACAAAAATAGAAAACCACATATAATAATCATAAAAGAGACTAACAAATTGAAATTCTTCACAATATATAGTCAGTGAGGCTTTTTATTTTAAATGGGCCAGGAAAACATCCTAAAAATCTAAAAGGTATGTGTATTTTTTATTGTAGTAAGAAACACATTAATATACAAGTTATTATCATCCTGAAGGTATCTTTTGTACATGTGGCTCTTTGTCTTCTTAAGTTGCTTTCTCACAAGAAAATACAAATAATGTCTGGAAAAAGAACTATTTATTACAAGAGGAATGATCAGTCTCAATTCATTGTGAGATTATCAATCACTGCTTTTGATGTTCAAACATAAGATGTTGGAAAGCAGGAATACATTTTGCAATTAATTACATGGCACTATATTTGCTGCTTAAGTAAAAATTATGTATTTCCTCTAAACCTTTTATTTTTTCTTGTGGGGACTGAACCCAGAGGCAGTTTACCTCTGAGCTACATCCCCAATCCTTTCTATTTTTTGTTTTGAAACAGGGTCTCTCTAAGTTGTTGAGGCTGGTTTTGAACCTGTGGTCCTCCTGTCTCAGCCTCCCAAATACTCCTCTTTATCTTAATTAAAAAATTATCCCTTTTAGCCGGATGTGGAGGTACACACTTGTAATCCCAGTACTTGGGAGTCTGAGACAGGAGGATCACAGGTTTGAGGATAGCCTCAGCAAGTAGTGAGACTCATCAACCTAGCGAGACCCTAGAAAAAAAAATTATTCCTTTAAAAACCCATCTAACTAAATATTAACTATTTTTCTACTTCTCTTTCAAATCTTTCCTCATATTTTCACCAAGTTTCTGCATAGTGTTGGGATAGCATCTGCCCTCACTTGCTGCATCAGATGTACCCGGTCACCTTAGGAAGGCAGGACATAACTCATCCCAAGCCTTCAATGCCCCCAAAGCTCCATAGCTGTTTCATATGTGGAGAGTGGTGGGAATGGGGGGATATGAAGAAACTAGAAATACAAAATGCTCAAAGAGGCTGGGAACACAATTACCAAGAAATCCGTTCAATTCCATCTATAGCAGGGTTTTTTTTTTGGTGCTGGGCATAGAACCCAGGGTCTACTGCATGCTAGGCAAGTGCTCTACTACGGTGATACACCCCTAGCCCTTTGCACCATTTAAATAAGGAGTTATTTTGTTTGTTAACTCCATATACGGTTTCTAGAGCTCACTGAAAGCTCAAAAACAAGAGAAGATCTAAAAAACTCTGTGTGTGTGTGTGTGTGTGTGTGTGTGTGTGTGTGTGTGTATTTTTTATTTTTTTAGACAAGGTCTCACTATGCTGCCCAGGCTGGCTTTGAATTCCTGTGCTCAGGTGATCCTCTTGTCTCAGTCTTCACTGTAGTGGGCCTATAGGTGCGAACCGGGCCTGTAATGCACAACTTTTTTTGTATGTGTGTGTGGTACTAGGGATTGAACCCAGGGGCATTCTACCTCCAAGCTACACCCCCAGCCCTATTTTATTTTTATTTTGAAACGGTCTCGCTAAGTTGCGGAGGGCCTCACTAAGTAGCTGAGGCTGGTCTTGAACCTGCGATCCTCCTGTCTCAGCCTCCCAAGTACTAGGATTATAGTTGTGCGCCACCACACCTGGCTAATGAACAACTTCCATCAGTTTTCTACTGATGGAAGGATAGCAGGAAAAAGTAGTAAGTAGTACTCTTAGAATTGGATTTTGTTGCTGGGCATGGTGGCGTTTCAAAATAAAGAATAAAAAATAGGGCCGGGGGTGTAGCTCAGAAGTAGAATGCCCCTGGGTTCAATCTCTAGTACCACACACACACACACACACACAAAAAAAAAAAGAATTGGATTTTGTTTTATCATGATTTTGAGTGGCTATATTTTGCTTTCTATAAATATTACCTTTCCATAAATAAAATAAGACATTAAGCTTAACTAAAACAAAACTGTTAGATCTAAGTTCTGATTTGAGGGCTGGGGATGCAGCTCAGCGGTGCAGCACTTGTCTAGAAAGCGTGAGGAACTGGGCTTGATCCCCAGCTGCACTAAAACACTTTGACCACAATTACAGTAACTCTCACACTGGAAAACCGTCCACTAGCAAGTAGAGGAGTCCTGCGCGCCCTTCCTCAGAAGAGCATGAACACTGAAAAGCTGCATGTCAATAAATATTATCAAAATGGCCATCCTGCCAAAAATGATCTACAGAATCAATGCAATCCCTATCAAAATACCAACATCATTTTTCTCAGAGCTAGAAAAATCAGTCATTAATTTCATATGGAGAAATAAAAGACCCAGAATAGCCAAAGCAATTCTCAGCAACAAGAACCATGCAGGA
>PVJS01040192.1:0-18552 GCA_004027185.1 Glis glis | reverse complement strand
CTCTCTCTCTCTCTCTCTCTCTCTACTTAGTGAGGCTCTCCGCAACTTTGTGAGACCTGTTTTCAAAAAAATAAAGTATAAAAAAAATAGGGCCGGGGGTGTAGCGCGGAGGTAGAACACCCCTGGGTTCAATCCCCGGTACTGCAAAAAAAAAAAAAAAAGATACCCAGGAGTGGTATAGTTGGATAATATGTTGGATCCATTCCCAGTGTTCTGAGGAATCTCCACACTGATCTCCACAGTGGCTGCACTAATTTTTCATCCCACCAACAGTGTATAAGAGTTCCTGTTTCCTCACATCCTCACCAGCATTTATTGTTGCTTCTAAATGCATCTACAGTGTGCAAGAGTTTGTGAAGACAGAGATAACTCACTCGCAGGATAAACAGGTTAATCCCCCCCCATCAGGGCCACAACATTTTAAATGGCCCTGCTTAAATATTCTGAGGGGTTATTTAAGTTGAAACACTGCTCCACAGACATACTTCAGTGGGAGCTTGACCTCGTTGCTTCGGCAGGTTTTTCTCTGGCATCCACTCCCCGTCAGACACACAGCCCTCACATGTGACCAATGGCATTTAACTGTCAAGTGAAGGGGACTTTTCTCATTAAATTGTTGATTCGGGGGCCTGTGTTTGTGTGGACACACATCTGCAAGGCAGAAGGAAGCCCAACGGGACCATAGTAGTGAGCACTGGCCTCGGATGCAGAGGATAAAATGTGTTCTCTGGTATTTTGGAGGGTGGAGCTTGCAGGGATTTTGTCTTTTCTTTTTCACTAGAAGGCATTGATTTAGAAAAATTAGAGCTTTCCAAAATTGAAGTAGACTGACTCTCTTTTGCTGTAGTAAGTCACAAGGTGTTAGAGTTTTTAGAGAGCAGGCCCATTCTTGTAAAGAATGTCTGAGCTGATTCTACATTTCAGACAAAGATAGGACCTCAAGTGTTCTCAATTATGTTTAAACTTTATGGTCTGCTGGGATGCATTTTAAAGAATGATGATGGTTCCCAAAAGTAACAATTTGGATTCCACTGGTCTGGAGTGGGTCTTGGATGGTGGACAGATCTAGCCATGGTTAGAGTAACCACCCGCCTTGTTCCACCAGTGCTAGGGATTTGGAACACCTCTGCTAGTTGATTTCTAGAATTGCTTCTCACTGGATTGGTCTGGCATTTTCCTGGGCCCTTGTGCAGATCAGGGGTTAAAACAGTTGAGCCAAGTTAGGAATCCAGTGTGGATTCCCCACACAAAGAAGCAGTCCTGGTTCACAACACTGGGAGCAGATCGATGGAGTCTTAGCCAAGGGCTGATTGAAGCCAAAAATTTCTGGTCTTCGCCTCAAAGAAAAACAGAGGCTGACAGTTCCGGGCTGCCCATCTTCTTCAGGAATCAGATCTTCATTAATCGTGGCCAGTGCCTCAATCCCAGAACCTGGTGACTGAGAAGGAGTCTAATCCACATCCACTTCCCTAGCTCATTGCGAGCGAGCAGAGGCAGGGTGCATCCCAACAACAACGCCCCATCAGCAGTGACTGAGAGGATCACTCTCAATTCAGGGGGGACAATCCCGTCATCGTGTGGCAGGAAGAGGATGAGATTGGTTGGCTCAGGCGGCGGTGTGTGTGTGTGTTTGTGACAACCTCTTCTCTCTGCATCTGTGTGTCCCAGACTTTGTGGTGTTAGCCCCACCCACCCTGCACATTTGCCTTGACTGAGAGAGAATTAGGCATTTAATTTTCTGGGTCCTTATTGTGCCTTTTTGGATGTAAATTTGCATTAAGCTCTTTCTGTGTAAATAGAAATTTGACATAATAGGAGCAACGCGTGGCCTGGTGTGGCTGCTGGCACATCATTTCAAATTCATCTCTCCCATACTGTGGCTTAATTTAAAGGCTGGATTACTAGAAAATGCATTTATTAAGTCTGACCTACTTTTTAAATATTTAATATTCCATTTTAGTTCCCCTGCAACAAGAGCAGCTTCAAGGTCTTCATGTTCTTGCCAATTTTTAAAGCATTGATATTGATTCAGATAATAAGACACCGTGCAGACACACCGTCCCCTGAACCACTTTCAAGAGTGGTATTTAAAGCAATTAGCAGCTCACAAGATCTTACTGGTACTTGTATGTCCCAAAGGACCAGCCTGCATTTGTTCCTTATGAAAATTCCTCTCTTCCCCTTTCTTTATATATGTGACTGCTATTGCTAAAAACCCCAAACAAACAACACACACACACACACACACACACACACGCACACACACACACAACAGAAAAAGTAATCTGTTTATAGCTTAGTTAAAGCTTATTCTTTTGATAAAAAAATCTGATTTGGTGAGTGATAAAGAGGCAAAAGATAGATTATAAATTGTTAAGCATGGGAAAGCAAGAGAACAGAAAGAAAGTGAAAGAGAATACACAAGGTGAATTGTGAAATTTCTAATGCACATCGCTTAGTTCCTTGAAAAAATAAGGGAAAGTAGCATAAACTAAAAAAAGTACCAATAAAAGTGAATAAAAGATAAAAAATAGACTTGGGGGTGAGGAAACATAAAAAAGGGAGAAAACTTGCAGCTCGTATTAATCCTGCTCAGAGACATACTCAGCATAGATGTTGTGCCGTGTGGAGTTCAAGTTCCCTAGGGGCCAGCGTCAAGATGAAAGATGACAATCACATGAAGGAACATTCCCTAAGACCAGGGCAACTGCTCATGCAGAAGTGTGGCTGGTTCTGATCCTAATCTCATAGCAGGTTTCTCCAGCAGATCCATCTAGCTAGAATGTTTGTGATCCGGGTGGCAGCACCCCACAATTTGCCAACAGTAATTGTGAAAAATGGTTGCGTGGAGCTGAGAAATACTTACTAACGTCAGAGTTCTCTAACCAGGCACAGGCTCATGGTTAGCTCTGGGAATAGAAAGTAAACAGGCAATACTTGGGCTTGCTATGCCACCTAGGTTTATTGCTCCAATTAAAACAAAAATGACTGTTCCTGCAATTGGAAGGCGGAGGTCCTAGAGGAACTGAGGTCCTCAGTGCTCAGTTACTGCTGCAAAGAGTGCTGTTGTGGTTAAATATACAAGGTCCCCTGAAGAACTTCTGCATTAATGTTCAGAGTTGATGTAATTAAGTCATGAGGGTTGTAATCTCATCAGTGGATAAACCCACTGTAATGGATTTACTGGGTGGTAAGCTAGGCAGGTGGGGTATGACAGGAGAAGGTGGGTCTCTGAGGGTGTGGCCTTAGGAATTCTGCTTTTGTCTTTGAATCCCCTTGTTTGTCGTCCCTCTTGCTTCCGGCCTCCATGATATGAGAGGAAAGCCCTTGCTCTCTCCCTCTCTCCGCTTCCTGTTGCCACACCCTGAGTCAGTAGACCCCAGCCTTACATGAACCGAACCCCAAAATCTCCAAAATACTGTGAGCAAATACATGTTCCTTCCTCTAAGTTCTGTTCTCAGGCTTATTGGGTCCAGAAGTGAGACTGTTGACTGAGACATGTGACAAGTGACAGATAGTCCCATGGGGTGTGCTTCAGAATAGCAAAGGACTTTGATTTTATCTCCTGCAGAATCTAAAAACACCTTTAGCTGGCTATGTGTAGGAAGAGAGTGACAACAACTCTTACAAACACTTAAAGAGACGGCAATATTCAGACACATCTGTAAGTCCTGAGCAAAATAACCCTAGGTGATAAATTAAGGCAGCCATGATTCTAGAAGCAGGACTCAGCTCTTGTGCAGAGCTTACTATTCCTCATAATATAGCTTGAAAAATCCTCGTCGTTTTCATTAATGTCTTTATTAAATTCATGACTGGGCATTATTAGCACACCTTCTCTTTTTGTTGTCTTACTGGCTTCTATCCAATGACGCGTACTGTATGTGATTCCCTGCCTGGAAGCTTAGCATGCACTGTATCTACGCTTTAAAAGATGGAATCTAATTATTTCTCCTTTATTACATTTTAAAAATTTGAACAATTCCTCATTTGGTACTATCCAACTTTCTGTTTAGGTTATCATATCTTTTTAGTACAGTGCCCCTCTTCCCATTGTGTATACGGCATATTTCTGTATTTGTGTATTGTGCAATGGTTATGACTTCAAGAACAATGTTGAATTATAGTGATGATAAAGGGTCTGATCATTTGTGTCTGATTTTACTAGGGATTCCTCTGGGTCTCACATTAATTAGGATACTTGAAACCAGTTTGAGATATATTTCATTTATCATAGCAAGATCTCTCTTTCTCTTTTGCATATCACGTTTGCTGACATCTCCTTTAATCAGGAAAATATTTTATATTTTTAAATTAATTTTATTGCCACTCAAAAAGAGTGGGTAGATTTCCTCTTCTATTACTTGGGTGAATTATACACATTAATTAGGAAATACGCATTAGTATCTTTGCAACATTGGCACAGCCTTGTAATCTTGAAATGGTGTGTGTGTGTGTGTGTGTGTGTGTGTGTGTGTGTGTGTGTGTGCGTATTTGCACTCATGGAGGTATAGCTATTAAGGTCACATCAGTCTTTGTCCTCGTCATCTCAGGCTTCTTTAACAACTTTACATAGACTGGGGATTAAACAACTGAGACTAGTTTCTCCCGGTTCTGGAGACTGTAGGTCCGGGTCAGGCTGCAGACAGTTGGTTCTGGTGGGCTCTCTTTCTGGCCTGCTGCCAGCTGTCTCCTCATTGACCCCTCACATGGCAGATAGAGAGACACCGGGAGCTAGTGCTTTTGTCTCTGTATCAGGACACTAATTGCATTGTGCAGACTCTGCCCTCACAGAATGACCGCTCCCCAGTGCCCCACCTACAAAATCATCACACGGAGACAGGGCTTCTACATATGAATGTGTGTGCATGTGTGCTCACGCACACGTGTGTGTGTGTGTGTGTGTGTGTGTGTGTGTGTGCGTGTGTGTAGGCAAGTGGACACAAGCATGTAGCCCATAACTGTCTTCTTAAAATCTTAATCCTCTCCTCTACTTTGAAACTCAAAGTAGTTTAGAAAGCATGTTGTCCTTGAAGACTATGTTGAATTCCTGAAATATACAGACTGGACACTTCTCTGGAGAGCTCTTTTGATCATTTTATATTTCCCCTGGGGGAAAAATATTTTTCAGTATATTTCCAAGTTTATTACCATAAATCTCTATGTGATATAAAACACTAAAACTTTAAAAAACAGAATCTCCTCTGGGAATTGTGGTGATAGCCTCATGCTTGTTGTTGAAGTTTCTTGTTTTACATGTTTTTTCTCAAGATTTTTAGCTTAATACTTCAGAAACTTCTCAGTCTTAGATTTATTTACCATTTTCCATGGGATGAGCCATTCTCCCTGGTTAATTGCCACTGTCATTTTTAGTGTTTTCCCATATTTGGATTTATTTGTAGGCGTGTCTGCTAGGACTGGGTTCCCGAGGTAAGAAGCATGAACAGATTCACCATGTGCTGGTTCCGGCTCACTTGCTGTAAGACTGAACACAGGTGCACACTAGTGCATGAAGAGGGTGTATCGCTTACAGAGACCTGGGATCCCCTGAGAGCTGGTCCCTGGAGCCTCAGGGTACTGCCTGGACAGAGGGAGACTCCAGTGCAAGTGCCCCAGATGTGCCACAGCACAGAGACCCCAAAGGCCATCCCACACTGGGATATACTCCTCAGAGGCCACTGAACTCACTGGGCAAAGCTTTGATGGTGTCCTGCTTCCAGTGGAAAGAGAAGCAAAGCCTGCCCGGGCCCAGGAAGCTCCTCCTACTCAAATGTCACAGGCCCAGAAAGGGAGACACAGACCTGTTCCATCAGTCCCCTCTCTCAGCTTGCTGCATTCCCAGCACACCCTACTCGCTCCTGAGGACCACAAGCAAGAAAGGCGGAACAACCAGCTATGTCCCAGACTACCAGGAGAGCTGTCTGCTGTCTGCAAGAGCAGTTGTAAAATCCCAGTGGCCCGAGGCGTCAAAGTTTCATTTGTCCCTGATGCTTCAGATTCACCACAGGTTGGAGGGGACAGGTCTTTGAGTTGTCTCTGTTCCAGGAAACGGCCTGGGTTTCTGGGGCCTCTGCAGCACTGGGCTGAATTCACCATGATTGATGGCCCCTGGTCCCCAGAGCTTCAAGTGTGCACTAGTACACATCGCATGTCATGGGGAGTCACATGGCCACACACACTGCTGAAGGGCACAATCTGCATTGGTGGTGGCCTGGAAGATTGGCAGGGATCATTTGTGGTCAGAAGGCAGGACGGGCCCGCAGCTGGGCCTACTTGTTTGCTACTTTTGGTCAGAGTGATTAGTTCAGTGTTTAACATTTGTTTGGTTGGACAAAGAATCCTTTAAGCCATACTCTCAACCCATTTTTATACAGTGTCTGTTATTTTCTAAATATTCTGGGTTTATTTTAATTTCCTCTTTGGGCCTAGTAATAAAAAGAAATTGCAAATTCAGTGGTTGTATTTTTTTGTTTGTTCGTTCCGTGGTTTTCAGTTTATATTCTGTAGCACTGGTTGATGATATTTGCTCTCAGTTATAAAATGCCTCCATATTCTAATCTGAGGCTTTTGTGGGTTTGTATCCGGGTAAGTGTGCCTGTGTGCACAGGTGAGAAAAGAGGCGTTGTTAGAAACTATGTATCCCATACCTAGTCCAAGATGGTTTAGGCAGTCTCTTGAGATAGAGAAAAGAGAACAGAGACTAAGCCTTCATGCATTTGCTGGGGAAAATGTAGGAGCAATGGGGAGAGGTTAGAGTTAGGGGGAGGCAGCCATCTTCTTCAATTTTGTCATGAACTTAACATATATATCGCACTTAGTAAACTGAAAGTTCTAAGGAATACTTTGGAATCCACAGCATGCTGTGCTGGACCTGAGGTGGTGGGTGTCTGCCCCAAATCATCCATGAGTACATTAGAGAGCCAAAGGAGGTTTGCTCCCTTCCTGTTGTTGGACTGTGTGTTTGTTTCTCTCTTTATTTTCTCCCTCTTTTATTACGTTCTGGAAGAGGAGGGAGAAACTGGGACGACTGAGTTAGGAGACAGCTAAGTTATGCAGGACTTTGTTGTGTTCCATGCTACACTGTGGACCTGTCTCTTCTGAAATTATCCCGCCCCTGTAAGTTTTCTTTCTTTACTGTTCTCTGGGCATTTCCTGGTTCTAACATGTTTCTTCTCCTGTACTCCTTTTCATGCCAACTTTGTGGGTATCTTTCGCTCCGTCTGGCATCTGTGCCCCTCACTATCCTGCACGGGCTCACTGCACTGGCTCATGCTGTCACCCTGTCCAGTCTGCCTTTATCCTAGCTTTGTGGGCATCTCTCGCTCCACCTGGAGTCCATGCACATCGTTATCCTGTCCCACACTTACCTCTCAGGACACACTGGCACATGGTGTTCACCCCTTTCCATACTGCCTTCATTCTAAACTCTGTGGACATCTTTCACTCTACCTAGAGTTCATGCCCATCACTACCCGACACATTAGCTCATGGCGTTCACCCCTCTCCCTACTGCCTTTCATTGACACCCTGCCCATGACCATCAAATTGGCATATAATACACACACACACACACACACACACACACACACACACACACACACACATATATATATATATATATATATATATATATTCATTTTACTGTTCATGGCAAAATATCAGAAGTTATCCTTTATATTTTCCTCTCTGTAGATGCATCCGGAGAGTCAGCCACACTGGCCAATCCTATGTAAGTTTTGCTACCATGTTTCATCAGCTCTGTTCCATCAGTCGCTCTGTCTTCAGCCCAGTGCTGCAGAGACCCCAGAAATCCAGGCCATTTCTTGGAGCAGAGACAACTCAGAGACATGCTCCCTCCAGCTTGCTGTGGGTAGGAAGCATCGGGGACAAGCAGAACTTTGACGCTTCAGTCACTGGGATTTTACAACTGCTTCTTGCAGGGCGTCTCTCCTGGAGGCCTGGGACATACCTGGCTCTCCCATTTTTCTTCCTTGTCATATCTTAACCTCTGTTGCCACTACTTTAGTGTAAATCATAGTTTCCATCTGATTGTACTGCAAAGTATTCCAACTTTTCCCTCAAACACTTTACCTCCTCCTAATTCTTTCTGTTCATGGAAGCTAGGGGAATTCTGTTTAAAAAAAAGGAAAGGTGATCACTCTAAATGCTTGCTTAAAACCTTCAAAATTGTGC
Organism: Glis glis; assembly: GCA_004027185.1. NCBI lineage: Eukaryota > Metazoa > Chordata > Mammalia > Rodentia > Gliridae > Glis > Glis glis. The sequence continues at coordinate 10,359 of PVJS01040192.1, read as the reverse complement.
TCAGTGTGCAGGGTAGCTGGTCTACAAAGCCACCATCATCATCTGACATCTGCCCTGTCCTCCTCTCTGAGCATCCTGTCCTTTGATTATTATTCTCCAGCTACACTGGTTGCTCTCTGATATCTCAAATCTCCCTTCTTTCCACTTTAGTTATATAGTAATCGTGTTGTTTATACAGCAAATGTTGCTACTTCAAGAAACAAAGCACAACCTCATGCTTATTAGCATTTTTTGCAATTACTATTATTGTATATTTAATGACTTAGTGCCTGCCTTCCTCCATCTAATTGAGATGATCCAAGAAAACCAAATATAGCCCTACCTTATTAACTTTCATATTTCCAACATGGTACCTAGTGCCTGACATGTAGTAGATATTCAAAATTACCTATCTAATAAACAGAATAGGTAGAGACCTCATAGAAATAATTAATGGAACATGTTTGAGAAATAAAAAATAAATCTTTCTAAATAAAAGGCAAATCTGTGGAAGTTTTATGGAGGCCGCTTTATATCAAATTAATCTGAAAAATTAATTCTTTCTGAAAAGAAGTTCTAAAAAACCTCTTAACATATATCAAGGGGATAAATTCTATTTATCTTTCAATATCCTAGACCAACACTCTCACCTCCCCAAAGCCTTCTCCAACCTGTTCTGGTCTTCTACAGTGAATTCTAATGAATTTTACTCATGTCTTATCTCCCTTGTTATCCAAGCACTTCACGAGAGCAAAAACCTTCCTTTTGTACTTAACATCCCCTTTTATGCATATTAAATAATCATTAAACCTCTACTAAATAAATAAGTATGCTCAGGGTGATTTATTAGAGAACACTATACAGCAGAGAGTGCTAATGGCTGAACTAGAGATTGTAAGAGACCACAATTATGCAAACTATAAATAAATAGAAATAGAAACATACAGCCCCTACCTTAAAGGCCTCAGACTTTCCCTGGGAAATGCTTTCAGTCTATTGTTGACATGTGCGCCCCCACTGTGTCCTCACGCCAGTACCACCTGGGATCACACCCAGCACCCTGGCAACTGCTGGAGTCACTCTATGCATCACTGACCCTAAGACACTTTATCAAATTAAATGTGAATAGGTCTCATAATTCATTTTTATTTACTGAAAATTTGGCTTGCCACTGGTATAATATTGCATATGATTAATTCTGCCATAAAGCTTGTACGTTCAAGTTGATGTTTGCTCCTTTTAGAGGAGCAATTCCTAGTTTTCTGAATTCTATGGAGAGTTCAACATGATACGCTGAGATATCATTTGCATGGCATTTACATAAATTTACATCTCCATATAATTTGATTCATTTTACATAAGACGTACATCTAATTGAAAAGAAAATAAAATCTAATCTTATGGCCCTTAAAATAATTGTAACTATTGGACTAATCTGGATAAAACAAGAATTTAGTAAAAAATACAGAATGTATGTAAAAGTATTGGAAATATGAACTCCCTATTGCATGAGGATTTCTATTTGCAAAACATCCTCATATATTTTAACGTATTTGATGCTCAAGTGGAATGTTCTAGATGAGTAGATCAGAGATGACACCAATCTTACCTGAAGAAACTTTGTCCTGGAAGATACAGGTATACCCAAGGTCAACGAGGGAGTTCCTGACACTGATGGTCATCCCACCTGCATCTGGCAAAGCTTGCCCAGATGTGGTGGACAGGGCAGGGGAGGACTATGGTACAGGCAGGAGAAGCTGTCTAGGTTCATCCTCCTCTCTCTGACGTCCTCATTCCTGCTTCTCTAAACCTTTGTTCCCTCTCATCAAACACTCAACCCAGAAATTAAGAAATTAAAGGTGGCCACTCTCTGGGAACTCCTATTTTGAAAGGAGGATTCATTTTATAACAGAGCACATCATGAAGTTGCCTGTATCACTTGCTCAGGTGCCCTGCTAATCTTCCCTGTGTCCTCCTGATGTTGGTAAATGTGCTGCTGAAGCAGGCAAAGGCCTACTCTTTTAATCAAAATCTACCACTCTGAATTTCATTATAATATACAATTACAATGCACGGATAGAAATGTACAAAAACTGAAAAATAATCAAAATCCTTTTGAGTCCCAGAGGGACAGAGCTGATACAGTGGAATTAGAAGCAGAAAGGTTGATTTTTGACACGAGAGCCAGTCCTGTCTATGACAGTGAAGTAGCTAGAAGTGTAACAGAGAAATCCATCTCTGTGTTATGAACGGTACGTCGCTATGTAGACGGGAATGAACAGAGGAGCATTAGCTCTAGGTAAACAACTGAATTTAATAAGCAATTAAGAACACCAGCTACACAGTGCTGTTCATCTTTTATCCATAGACACTTGACTCAGTAGACTATCTGAACCGTCTGTCTCTAATCCTTTCAGCAAATCCACAAAGCGGTTATTTCTGTAACATCCTAGGTACGCAAACCGATGTTTAAAAAGATGATGTAGTGTGTCCAAAGTCTCATAACTAATCTGAAGCTGATTCAAGATTTAGACAAGTCAACAAGGTCCTTGAGCTTGTTGACAAACATTAGCATGAACAGTTGGAACGTTATATGCTTATGGAAGAATGCTACTATTCTGTCTCGCATTATCTAAGAAGATGAAGGGTAACTGGCACGCGCTGGGTTGGAGAGTTGGCTGGACACTGGGTTGAAAGCCAGGTCTCCATTCCTCAGGCATCGTTTGTGTCTGTGTGCTTCCTTCTCTCAAAGCATCAGGCTGTCTCTGTTTATCCTTACGCTGTTTCTCCAGGGCTTGCTCCACCTGAGGGTGGGATGTCCTCCTCTTTGGGCCCTAATGGATGGTATGAATCACATGAACAGTACAGCCCAGAGGTTGACCTGAGACCAAAGAATGTTAACAGTTGGTAATAGAGACACCTCTCCACCCAGGACGCAAGACATTCTTTTACAATGAGAATAGTTTGTGTTCAACCTTCGCATGGGGGGATTGGTGATGGCTCTTGGACTGTGTCATAGTGTCATATCCACCATCTCATAGGCAACATCTACCCTTGTATAGTGGGACCGTTGAAGCCCGCCTCAGAGTTATGGCAAGTAATAACAATTGTGTTAATAAGGGTAGTAAATAACAACATGTACAAATTATATAGTTATATAAAATAAATGATGTAATTATTGTTTCTTTCTTTGTTTCACATTTCTAAAGTAAGCATCACTGGTTAGTGGAGTACCTAGTATAATCAGAGGACATCTACTGGATAATACTGAATGTCACTGTCACAGTTTTCCAAGAAAGCCTGGGGATTTCACTGTGCAGTCATGACACAGGTGTTGAATAATGCCTGTTGCTCATTGCAAACATTTTTAACATCCATCATGAAAAGTCACTGTTTCAATAGTATCTACCCAACTTTCCTTTTTGCCTCCCTTGTTGTACAATGAATATGATGTCAATTTTGAAAAGTAAAAGTAGTCATAAAATATTGATATGATTATCAACACAGTTCCATTGATATCTTACACTTACTAAACCATGTGGAAGGCTTCAAGCTGTGATATAAAATATATAGCCTGATGTTACACTTTATCAGGAAAGTGTAACACTGCTTCAGGACCCGGCTGCCTTACACTTGCACACTTCAGTGTTGCTGAAGTCCATCATGATCTCAGCATTTTATGGGTGTGGTGAGGATGGCGAATTCCGCGGTGGGAATACAGACATAGCTGAGACAACGTGCACCCGCCAAGATAGCCTTACTGATGAGCTTCTCTGAAACAAAACTTTGAAAGCTTCTTTGAGCTTTCTGCCCTTTTCCAAGGATGAAAATATCCAATTTTTCCACTGTTGAGTACCAGCCTGAGAGATTCCATATTGCCTTTCTGTACTGGACACATTGCCCTTATGCCTAACACACTATTTTCTTTTTTCTTCACTCAAATTAACTTCATCTTTGAATAGTGATCACCAACTTTCATAATATGATTTTCCCTTACCTTTAACTCAGTTCCAGGTAGCATAAGTGCTCACTGGGTCCTAGAACTCAGGTCCTCATTTGAGTATGAACCACCCTTGGCTTATTCAGTGCCGTGGCGTATGGGGAAATGGAAAGAGACACCTTTCGATGCTAGGATAAGCCTGTCCATGGTCCCACAAGGATACCCTGTGAGAAAGTTGTGACTCACTTGGCATCCCTAGACTCTCACGAGGCGAGGCTCCAGGGTAGTGCAGGGTGGAAGTCAAAGGCCTGGTAAGTCAGGAAAGATTTTGCTCTCTGCTTAGAGCAACAGGAATTCTGTTAAAGATTTTAAGTATACTAACGCTTAGTTTATATTATTTAAGTTCTCATTTTGCTTCCCCTCTATATAGAATTACAACTTTAATATTAAAGTATAACTTACCTAAAATAACATGCCCGGATTTTAAGTGCTTGACTCAATAAACTTTGCACAGATGCACACCCATGTAAAACCAGCAGCCACATTAAAGTATAGAATGTGTCCATCCCCCCAGATGTTTCCCTCTTGCCCCTTCCAATCATATGCTCCAAAAACCATTGCCCTTTTTACTTTTATCTTCATAGATTACTATGTCACTTTTTTTACTTCACTTTATTATTACTCACTCTCTCTCTTTCTCTCTCTCTCTCTCTCTCTCTCTCTCTCTCTGTAAGACTTATCCATGTATCAGTATGCATGTGTAATTTGTACTTTTTAATTAACATGTGGTAGACATTTTTTATCCATTCTGCTATGGGTGGACATTCTGAAGACCGCCTTATGACTGATGCATAGTGGTGACCAGACTGAAAGCCAGGAAGGCAACAGAGATAGATATTCTGGGACTGCTTTGGAAAGTCTTGTGGTAGTTTGGGCTGGGTTAGAGCTGTCGATGTGGAGATGGGAAAAGACTTTACCATCTTGAGAACATGCAGGACCTGTAAGTAATGTGGCATCAACATTCAGGAGGAGAAAGAACCAGGGACAGTGCTGGAATCTCTCACTCGACCCCTGAGATAAAGGATACTGAAAGAACATACTGCTCAGTGGGGAAATAGTCAAAGAAAGAGCCAACCTTCCCCCATCTTCCACTCAAAACCACTCCTGTCTATTTGGAGGAAAGCAAAGTCTCTCAGTATCTCCAGAGAGCTGCTCTTCCCTTCTGCCACCCTGTCCTCCCTTGCTGGGTTGCAGCCTCCTCTGTCCTGCCAAGTCCTGAAGCATTCTCCCAGGCAAGATGAGCCTGACCACCTGGGGTGAGTTCAGCCATAAGTGTGGACACTTCCCCTTCCCAGGATCACCCAGGAGTTCCTCAAGGAGAAGGGTGCCATGGTCGGGAGCCCCCGGAAGCACCTCCCTGACCCCTGCGGGAAGCCTGCTCCGTTCCTTAGTACAATTCCTCATTCCACTTCCCTGTGTGTGCGTGTTGGGGGTGCCTCTAAGGTTTCTCTTGGCAAACCAGCAGGCAAATTCTCAGTGTCCATCTTGTCCCTGAGGCCCACAGCTGCTCATGGTCATGGATTGTCCTCTGGAGTCAACCTCCCATGGAACTTGTGGGAACTTTAGCCACCATGGGGCCTTGGCATTAGCTGAAAAGGAAGCAGGCTAGGTAGAGCCCAGCATATGGAAGGCCACCCAGGCCTGGGACCATGGTTCCCAATGGAGGACTTGCATGCCTGGGAGGAAGGGAAGGATACACCACCCATGAGGAAGACAAGGGATTTGCCAGGCCATGGTGGGGGACAGGTAGCAGGTAGGCCTCTGTCTGTGCCAAAATTCAGGGCTCAGGTGGGAAGGTTGTGCTACTTTCAAGATAGGACTTCCTCCGACTTCTCCGGAGACCATTTCTGTACTTGTTGCTTAGAGGAATATAACCGTGGTGTTGCACTTGGGGGAAGTGCTTGTGAGCTGAGCCTTATTTTTATTTTTTCCCTTTTTGAAAGAGTCTCACTAAGTTGCTGAAGGTCTTACTTAGTTGCTGAGTCTGACTGTGAACCTGCAATCCTCCTGTCTCAGCTTCCCAAGTACTGGGATTACAGGTGTGTACCACCAGGCCCAGCTAGATACCATATTTTCTCTTTCCTCATCCTTTCACTTAGAGGGGAAAAGCTGTCTCATGCTGACACTACATGGATCGGTACTTCAGGGTTTCTCAAGAAACCTGGACCTCTGGTTCGAACACCATCCCGACTCATTGCTGTCCAGCGTGTGGAACATGATGCGATCAGGGAACGGGACAGGAGAACTATTTAGTGACAATTATCATAGAGAACACCCTTCTGTACTTTGTGTCTCATTCTGGTACCCTAGCTGAGGGTCCCACGAGGGGACATCGCCCCCTACTGGTATGTAAGGGAGCCAACTGCTCTTGCTTTGTGCTTAGTTGTAAATCTCCAACTTGGTCTCAATTAAAACATGCCTATTGACATAAAAAGATATAGCACAATTACAGAATACCTTAAGGGCATATTCACATAAAAACACAATCTTAAATATTCTACTATGTAACTGATGAATGGCAACATTGCATATTCATTACAAAATTAGTTTTTGCAACTCTGTAGATCTTAATCAGAAATTGTACTAATTTTTAATTTTTCTATGTAGTCTTTGAAATTCAGGTCTTACATATATTTTATTTCTGCAATATTTTGTTCTTAAATATGAACTTACTTCTGATACTTTAACCATGAATTCCTTTGAAAAGAGGATTTGAAGAGATGGCCAACTGCCAACCATTCTAACAAAAGGTAAAATCAATAATTAATTTGTTTATGTATTTATATATTTGTATGCATATATTTGTTTGTTTTGGTTTTGGTGCTGGGGATTGAACCTAGTGGCATTCTATTCTGAACTACACCCCCAACCCTTTTTTTGTTTTGAAACAGGGTCTCACTAGGTTGCTGAGAGTCTTGGTATGTTGCTGAAGCTGTTCTCGAACCTGCAATCCTCCTGTAGGCCTCCCAAGTACTGGGATTATAAATGTGTTCCACCATGCCTAGTTTAACTTCTATTTTTAAGCATAAGATAGTCCAAGCTCTTGTTTGGCTGTTGCTGTTTAACATGTGTGTTCTTTCATGTATGGTAGTCTTAGAGCAGTTTCATCCACATCTTATTTCTCCCCAAATACAATCTTGAGATATAAAGGATTTTGATCTTTTAGTGAAATATTGATTGCAAAATAAAAATGCTACTAAGGATGATTGATATGTTTATATAAATATTTATTTAAAATAAATGTAAATATAAAAACTCTTAAGAAAAGTCATTTTGGAATCTCTGGTCTAGGAATTATTTTCATCTTTTGTGTAACTTTGCATACATGTACGTTTAATTTGGCCACACTCTGACATGTCAGCCAGTGAACAGATACTGAATGGAACCGACATATTTCAAAGAGTTATTCACACATCGATTTATTAACAAAAACATTTTTATAGAAGCACCTAATAGAATTTTTCTGAAAATAATTAATCACGGGTGGTCAAATTTCCAAAAGACGAATTAAAGTTAGAGCCGTTCCTCCAGCACCAACACTATAAAGACAACATCCCGGGGTCCTCCGTTTACACATGGGCTTCCAGTTTGGGTCCTTTACAGATGAGTGCAGAATTCTGCATGTCCACAGAGTAAATAAAGTGGGCACCTGTCTGAGAGAACTGCAATTTGTCCTAATTGATCACAATTTCTACAGGTTTTTTTTTTACCTCATTGAAGTTACAAAGTGATTCACATAACTTGAAGTCCTCAATGTGCGAAATAAGCCATTCTTCTTGTTTAAGTTAGAAACATGCTTAGTATGATAAGAATCAAAATCCCAGACTGACATTTGGAATCCCGAGGTTTCTCAAATGGGGTCTGATGACATGTTCACGTCAGCAGCAAGCGGGTTTAATTGGTGAATGGCATGCGAGGTATTTTTTTCAAATTGTTTTTGTTTCATTACAGATATGCACTAGTGGATTTGTTTTTAACTCTTTTGCTTTTTCAAAAACTAAATACCTACATTCTAAAGTAACAGATTTGGACAGGCAACAAAATATCACTTCTGTATTTCTAAATATTTTGGATTTACTTTTTCCACACAATGGAACATTGCAATTTAAAAATGACTTTAATGCAGTTGTTATTTGTCTTCCTGTGCTTATAATAGTTAAATTGGCTTAATAGTATTTTGGTGGGATTTGAAATGTAAAAGGAGCAATCAGGTGAAGCATCACTATTGCATAATAAATTGAATTTTAACATTTAAAGAAACTAAATACCATCAGTAGCTCTGTATTATCACAGTTATAAGCCAATACTGAGCATTAACAAGATACAAAAGAACTTTAATTCCAATTATCAATTACAAGAATAATGATCTCTACCAATGCCTAAACAACTATAGATTTATCTCTGCTATGTCTTGAATCTCTGAAAACTCCTCATTCAAGGCTACAAATTAGCCTGACTGCAAAGGCACAGCCCACTGGAAAAGCTCTTTTCCTATAAGTCTACGCTAAAATAAGGTTGCTTGATTTGATGCCTCAAATATTTCCAGAAGAGGATCGCTACATCCTTTTATTTTGACACTTTCCATTCAATAACCACGTCAATCAGAGCACACAGTTTTCTTAACATTTCCATCTGCATCTGAATTAACTCTATCCATAACGCAGCCTCTCCACTAACCCTTCTTTTACGGCTAGTGATTAGCTACTGGAGAAGGGTTCCCTCTGCCCTTACAATAGGACAACACAGTGCCTACTGCCTGTTCGATGGCAGTGTGCCAAAGAGCCAGGTAATCTCAGCGGGAGAAGCTTAATCCCAATTAGAGCGGCATCGCTGGGACAGTGGGACTGCCACTGTCACAAGCAGGAAGTGTACCAGACAGGTGGCTTAGAGGTAGCGTCCAAGAATGAGCAGCGTGTAATAAAGTCACCAGAGACCAGGGACGCAGACGCTGATGCTCTCCCTGAAGCTGACCTTTTTCAGGACAGTGGGTCTCATCATGTCCCTGTGATAAATGTGAGCATAAGTCATAGACCCATGACTTATGGACATATAAGCTGACTTTCAACAGGCTAGCCCCAATCCCCAGCAAGGAAAGAACACTTGGGTGATGAAGTTGCAACCATTATTTTCATGTGGAGACTGTGGGCAGTGGGCTCTGTGTTGTGGCTTCATTTAGATGCACGTTGTCCTGAAGTCAACTGCAGATCTGACATAGGTCTGTGGTTGTTCAGTTGAGGTTTCCTTTAGTGCTAATTAAGTAAGTCCAAATGGAGCAAAGACTAAGCATGAACAACACCAACTGCTATGTGTATGTTTTTAAACACAAATTACAGCATATAGTTTTAGTCTCCTATCTAAGAACTTGAGGAATATTTAATTGCTGACCTAATGAACTGGTTTTAAGAGTAGTGTTTTCACCATATTAGAGTAGCGTTTTCAGATTTATTGAGGCAATTAAGTCTGCACTCTGGTAACTCTCTTCCCAGTTTACGTTTCTTTTGAGTTATGTCCAGCCTGATAGCATGTCAAGCTGATCTTATAGACTCTTGAATATCCCCTTGTCCACAATTTTAGATTGAGGATAGACCCACTACGCCAGCAGTTCTCAGAGTTTTCTGGTTTGGTGTCCTGTAGCAGATGGTTTTGATGTTGATTGATTGATGATAAGTCTCTCAAATGAACGACAATGGAGTCAAAATGATTTTTGGAGAAACAAGACAACTGAGGAGGTTGGGGAGGAGAGAGATATCTCATCTCCTACCTTTCTTCCACCAGTGTCTTACTTTTATTGAGGGTTATAACCAAAACATTGTAAGAAATTATTAATGGCAGGAGACAGCAAAGCAGGCATGGGGTGAGTTAGGGAAAAAAACATCAAGGTAGTCACAGATGAGTCAGGGAAGGAAAGGGTAAACAGGGATGTTGTCAGGGTCTTTGCTTATTGGTCTCATTTGGTCCTTGGAGATTTGTCTGTGTGCAAAAATCTCCACTTCGGTGGGCAGTTTGTGCCCTACCCAAGCCAGACCCAGATGACCTCAAAGCTGATGAGTAACAGTGCTCCCAACAGTGTCCCAGGACTCCTCCCTGGAAAACCGTGAGTCTACACAGAATAAGTCCTTTCTCTCTCCCTCACTTTCCTTCTCGTTTCCTCCTCACCATGTCCTAACCACATCCTACTCCTTGACCAATCACTTCTCAGTGTTAATCTCTCTCTGTTAGCCAGTTTCCAGGATCCAGAATGCTTAGCTGTGAAGTGTCTGAGTGTCCGCTCAGTCTACACACAAAAGCACCCGTCCCACAAAATACAGTTGTAAGGAAAAATGCAGTGTTCAACAAAATTTGAATTCCAGATAAACAAGGAATAGTATTTCTTTTTTTTT
>PVJS01040191.1:5548-18653 GCA_004027185.1 Glis glis | reverse complement strand
AATCCCCGGTACCGCAAAAAAAAAAAAAGATGCTTATAACCTGAGCATAGAATAAGGCTAGAAAATTAAATGATATGATTTCAAATCCATGTGGTCTTTTCACTACCTCCACTGATGCCTACCAACTATTTAGCAACTTAGAGTAGTATCATGCAAAAGCCCCCCCCACACACACACACCCCTTCAACAGCAACAACATGTTTAGTTTGGCTTAGTTTAAGCCCCAAATCAGCATATTATTCTTGGTATCTCTTCTCTCTCATTTCCCTTTTCTGCTCTGGCCAGAAGTCTAATGACTTCTGTGTCTATTATTATAATAATCATTATCTCTTACTGGGACTATTTCTGATTGGTTTCCCCCTTATCCTTGCCTCCTCCTAGAATCTACTCTCTACTTTGTGACAGAGCAGCCATTTAAAAACAAATTTGATGTGCCATGGCCCCATTCAACACTTATTAGTTTCTCACTGGGTTTTGTTAATATTCAAACTCTGTTGTAGCCTATGTGGTCCTTCATGACCTGGTCTTGTCTACCTATCTAAACTTACCATATGACACTCTGGGTAAGTATACACATCAAATATACACATGTACCAAATACATGTGATTTTCACCAAACTCTGTCTTTCTCTGGATGTTTCCACGTGTTATTCTGTCTTCCCAGTGGACTTTTTTTCTCATCCTTTTAGTCCATGTAAACTCTTCTTCCACTGCCAAGTATCAACTTTTTTAGTAACCTAGGTAGTATCAACAATGAGCCTAGTGAATTTGTAAAATATGCTTTCTAAACCTTATATGTCCCTTGATCTAAAATGTTTCTCGAATTTAATCAACTTTTCTATAATATTTACCAAGTGATTACTATATGGTAGGCATTGCGTTCAGGTGCTAACAACACAGCAGTAATCAAAGTACATTTTCTTCCTTTTTATTTCAAACAATTATTATATTTGATTTGTTAATCACTCAAAATATTTCATTTTGGAATTATTTTGTTGTTAATTACTTATACACTTATCAAGGGCAACATTATTACATGTGCTTCCCCCCTGCAGCTTTACTGAGGTATAATTGGTGTACAAAAAAGTACTTAGGAGGTTGAGACGGGAGGATCGCAGGTTCAAGGCCAGTCTCAGCAATTTAGCAAGACCCTGTTTCAAAACAACAAATATAAATGGCTGGGAGTGTAGCTCAGAGTTTGAATTTCCTTGGGTTCAATCCCCAGTAGAAAATAAGACGTAATTAATATATAAAATTAGGTGAGTACTATGGTTTGAATATGGTTTGTATCCACCAAAACTCATGTTGAGGCATAATTCTCAATTCAGCAGCATTTGGAGATGGGGTCTAGTATGAAGTGTTTAGGCCATAGGGATGAAGCCCTCACAAGTAGATTAATGCTGTTTTATAGGAATGAGTTATCACTCTTCCAGAACTGGATCAGTTAAAAGAGTGGGTTATTGAACTGGGCATGGTGGTGCACACTTGTAATCCCAGTACTTGGGAGGCGGAGACCGGAGGATCCGGGTTCGCGGCCAGTCTCAGCTACTTTGTGAGGCCCTCTGCAACTTCCTGAGACCCGGTTTCAAAATAAAGTATAAAAAATAGGGCCGGGGGTGTAGCTTGGAGGTAGAATGCCCCTGGGTTCAATCCCTTGTACCGCAAAAAAAAAAAAAGAGTGGGTTATTATAAAGCAAGGTTACCTCTCCTGTTTTGCTTCTTTCACTGGTACCTACCTGACATTCTGCTTTTCCATCAGATATGAGGCAATGCAGCCCTCACCAGAAGTAAAGTAGATGTGGCTACCTGAACTTGGACTTACAGGCTTCACAACTCTGAGCTAAATAAACCTCTTTCTTTATGAATTACCCAATGTCAAGTATTCTGTTACAGCAACAGAACAGGAACTAAGATAGTTAAGTTTAGACACATGTATACACTCATGTTACCATCACAAGGACCAAGTTATAAACACATCCATCACCTCTAAAAGTTCTTTCCTATCTATTCATTATTGCCCCTCCTTTCCTTTCCTTTCCTTTCCTTTCCTTTCCTTTCCTTTCCTTTCCTTTCCTTTTTGTGATAAGAACACTAAACAGGAGATCTATGCTACTGACAAAATTTTAAGTGCACAATATCTTATAATTGAGTATTGTATTTAAAATACAGCTATCTCCCTTAGTCTTTTGACTAGAGAGTTTAATCCATTCACCTTTAAAGTAATTATTAGTAAGTAATGACTTACTATTCCCATTCTGTTGTTTTCTGTCTGCTTTGTTATTCTATTTTTACTTCCTTATTCTTTTGCTATCTTTTTTGTGGTTTGATTATTTTTATAATAATATTATTTGGTTCTTTTCTATTTTTATTTTTGGTATCTAATATATATAGAGAAAGATATACAAAACTTAGGTTAAAGGTTAAAAACCCTTTTAATAGTTGATTTTGAGCTGATAACTTTTCAGCCACATACAAAAGATCTACAGTTTTACCTTATCATGTACACTGTTATTCATGTCAAATTTTATTTCTTTTAATGTTGTGTATTCATTAACATGCAATTTTGTTTATAGTTATTCTGAATACTTTTTGTCTTTTAACTTTTGTCCTAAGGTCAGAAAAATATTAATATACCACCACTGCAGTATTATAATATACTGTGTTTATCTATATTTTATCTTTACCAATGAGATTTATATGTACATACAGTTTTGTATTGCTATTCAGTGCTTATTTCTTTAAATTGAAGAGTTCTTTTCTGTACTTCTTGTAAGATATATTTAATAGAGACAAAATCCCTCAGTATCTGTTTATGTGGGAAAGTTTTTTATGTGAATAGTCACTTTTGCTGTTTTCCAAAATATCTCCTTGTCTTTGAGTTTTGACATTTTAATTCTAATGTGTCAATGTAACCTCTTTACATTTAACCCCATTTTGTGACTATTGTGTTTTACTAATCTGAGTGTTTATTTCTCTCCTCAAATTTGGAAAGTTTTCAGCCATTATTTCTTTAAATGAATATTTTTCCCTTTTCTCTCTTCTTCTAGAATGTGCATAATGAATAGTTTTACTTGATACATAAATCCTGAAAGAATTTTTTCACTCTTATTTATTCTTTTTATTTTGCTATTCTGAGTGGATACTTTCAAATGGCTTGTCTTATTCTTGAGTTTACTAATTTTTTTTTGGACTGATCGAGTCTAATTTTGAAGCTCTTTACTATTTTTTTCTCTTTAGTCATTGTATTTTTTAGCTCTAGGATTTCTTTTTTTCTTAAAGCCTTCTATTTTTTAATCATATTTCACCTTTTGTTCATACATTGTTTCTCCTGATAAAATTTAATTACCTATCTATGTCCTCTTGCAGTTCAATGAGCTTCTTTAAGAATATTATCCTAAGTTATTTTCAGGCAATTTGTAGATTTCCATTTCTTTCCTTCTTACTGGAGATTTTTTAGTTCCCTTTGGTGGTGGTATGTTTCTCCAAGTCTTTGTGATCCTTATTTTCATATCTGCACATCTGAGAAAGTAATCACCACCTTTAGACTTTATAAGTTGAATTTCTCAGGGAAAGGTCTTCACCAGTCAGCTGCCCTGGAATTCTGGTCAGACTAACTTGTAGCAACTGAAGGTGGGGTCAGCTGTCAGTGTCTATTTTTAGGCAAATCTCAATGCCAATCCAGTGAGGTTGGGTGGGGCTGCCTGAGAGGGTTCCACATTTAGAACGCACTGGCAGGGGACACTCTCTGTTAAGGCAGGACTTGTGGCTAGACTCTGTAGTTGGGTGGGCTGCTAGCTGAATTCTCTGGATGGCGAAGCCACTGGCCGAGTCCCACCATTAGGCATGGCTGGTGTGTGTGTATGTGTGTGTGTGGGTTCTTCTGTCTGATTAGACCTCTCATGAGTACCCTGGTTGGTTGAGACCATTGGTGTGAACACAGGGCTTTTACCAAGATCTGCATTCCAGTCACTGTGAACTCCTGCCAATTTCCTTCTTACTTTCTGTCTCTAGGGGTTTATCCTCACCAATTTGCCTGTGAAGTGAAGCAGAAGCAGGCTTTTCAAGTATTGCCCCCAAATACTGAAAGTTGAATACCTGCCTTAAATACCCCTAACCTCTGCAAGTCCATTGAAGAAATTGTGGCCCAACAAGATCCTTTTTGGTATGGTGCTGTGCCTGCTTGAAGAATAAGTGATGGGGAGAAAATGTCCCTCTTAGTCTTTTTTTTTTTCAGTACCGGAGATTGAACACAGGGGCGTTCTACCTCCACGCTATACCCCCGGCCCTATTTTTTATACTTTATTTTGAAACCGGGTCTCACGAAGTTGTGGAGGGCCTCACTAAGGAGAGAGAGAGAGAGAGAGAGAGCGCGAGGGAGCTGAGGCTGGCTGCGAACCCGGATCCTCTGGTCTCTGCCTCCCAAAGTACTGGGATTACAAGCGTGCGCTACCATGCCCAGCCCTCTTAGTCTTTTTAATGTGGGGTTTCTTTTTTTTTTTTTTGTGGTACCGGGGATTGAACCCAGGGGCATTCTACCTCCCAGCTACACCCCCGGCCCTATTTTTTATCCTTTATTTTGAATCCAGGTCTCATGAAGTTGCGGAGGGCCTCACTAAGTAGCTGAGGCTGGCTGCGAACCTGGATCCTCCGGTCTCCACCTCCCAAGTACTGGGATTACAAGCATGCGCCATCACGCCCGGCTAATGTGGGGTTTCTTAGCTTTTATGCTTGACTAGAGAGCTATAACCTCCTTGCTCCAGGATTTTCATAAAGGCTTTATTGGCTATGGATAATGTGAAATCATTATTTTTGTGAATGGACTACTTCGGGGTTCTCCTATTTCACTATTCTTATATCATACTGAAGTCACTCATGAAATATATCTTGCTGATGTCACTCACTAGTATATTTTATACTGTCTTGAATCTTACATTACAGTGTGATGTTAAAGGAAGGAAAGAAAATCACAAAGAAGTAGATGAGTGTCTAAGTGTACACGATTTTATGGGAATCAACATGTGCTTAAGTGGCTTCTTCTCAGAAACAGAATGTAGAGTATATGGATTAGGAAGATGTGGCTGGGGACAGGTTACTTCTTCAATAGGAGCAACATCTAAGTAAGTACCAGAAAGAGGTAACAGAGGAGTGATAGATAAATTAAAAAATTAGTAAATGAATGGTTCAAATTATTCATCAACTGCACTACAGTAACAACATTGGTTTTTATTATCATCCACTAACTGTAGTATCATCTATTAAGATAATGGCAGGTGGACTTACTACTTGGTGCCTCAATTTCATATAACCCAAAGGATCTCTTCAAATAATAACATAGAAAATTAACTTTAAGACCTAACTTTCAGTTAGACAGAGATCCTCCCAAAATAATAAATAGCATGTTGACAAATTTTCAAAAGTGTCAATCAAGAAGGTAACAATTGCCATATTCAGACGACTTGGGGCAAAGGTGGTGGCACTGCTGACAAGATGTCAGTGACTCAAGTCAGAAAAGCCTGGTGACCGGCACAGGGTGGTGTCTGACAGCAAATCCATGTAACACAAAGGAGTCCCTATGATCGAAGTAAGAGTGATGAAGGTAAATAAAAGAGGCTGACATTTAAGAAAGGTGACAGCAGTGATGTTAAATATTAAGACTTGAAATAAAAAAGCTCAAGATTTTAAGTCAACAACATACCAGCCAATACCTGCTTTTGTGCTCACCAATTAACCCTTGCATTCCTGGAAGAAGTTGCTGAAGTAGGCTAAAGTGAGGACAGGGTGCAGGGAGAAAATCAGTGTAGTTTTTTAATTGCCACTTTAAAATAGGAATAACAATACCTACAGTAAAGGATGGTTGTGAGGATCAAATAAGAAAGACTACAAAGCACTGGCATGCCCCTCTTCACCCTCCTTTCTTCATGTTAGCTCAACCCCACCATCAGGCACCAGATCCTTTAGTAGTCTCAGATAGCATCTATCACCAACGGGCTGAGTGAATGTGTAGGATATGTTTCCTTAACCCTATATAACCATAATCTAAAACATTCTCAAAGAATATCTAATTCTTCAATTATATCTATCAAGTGCCTGCTTATGACAAGCATTCTATTGGCCAACCACCAACCATGAGGTTAAGCATTGTTCTAGGCACTAGGAATATCAGAAAGAACAACACTGACAAAAATAGATGTGTACTACCTGCCCCCATATCTCACCTGGCATATAGTGACTATTGTACATGGAGAATGATTTCAAATGGAATAAAGTAAATTTTGAGAACTGGTTGCATGAATTACAAAAAGTATGATGCTCATCTCCACGTGGGAGCAGAATTCCATGAACTGACAGAGACTTATCTATGTATTGCATCTTCCACTTGCTTAGCTAGAACTTCACCAAAGAGAAACAAGTAGTAGGATAGTATTGAAAAGAATAGTGGGAGTGAGAACTGACAAACTTGTGTTTTGGCCCCAATGTTGTCATTATCTAGTTCCAACACCCTAACACATTACCTTCCCTTTCTCCTGTTCTTTTCCCAGATATTATTCCTGTCTTCAACTCTTTGCCTATCTTTGATTTTTTTTTTTTTGGTACTGGGGATTGAACCCAGGCCCAGGGGCATTCTACCACTAAGCTACATCCCCAGCCATTTATTTATTTGTTTATTTATTTATTCATTTTTATTTTGAAATAGGGTCTCACTAAGTTAATGAGGATCTCGCTGATTTGCTGAGGCTGGTCTTAAACTTGCAATCCTCCTGTCTCAGCCTTCCAACTACTGGGATTACGGACATGTGGCATCATGCCCAACTACCTTCGACAAATTTTTTAAGCCCTTTCAGAAAATCCCACTATTGTTCTGTCCTTCTGAGTGAATTCCCCTGCTACTTGTGTTAATTCTTTTAAAATCTACAACTCACCTTCCTAACCCATGCATGAAGTGGTTGAATCAAATGATCTCCCTGGCCATATCTATCTCAACCAAACTCAGCACAGTATTTCTAATCCATAAAATTGAAAAAATTATTGATCCAGAGGCAATATTTAATATAATGTGAATGCTAAGCCCCTAAAAATAGTACATAAGGAATTTAATTCATTAGATTCTTTATTTTTAACATACATTATTTGGGTTTTAGGATCATATGGAATTATAATTTTTCTTTTTTGTGTGTGGTGATGGGGATTGAACCCAGGGACATTCTACCTCTGAGCTGCACCCCGAACCCTGTTTTATTTTTTTATTTGGCAACAGGGTCTCGTTAAATTGCTGAGAGCCTCCCTAAGTTGCTGAGGCCAGCCTTGAACCTGTCATCCCCCTGTCTCAGCCTCCCAAGTACTGGGATTACAGGTGTGCGCCATCACACCTGGCTCAAAATAATTTTTGTCCCTTTTATGGATGAAAATAGTGAGGTTCAAGACAAGGTATTGGAGATTTTAAAAGTTGTTAAGTCCTGGGTCTGGGAATTCCACCTCTGTTATTACATTGCTCTGTCTCAGAGTCATAGTGAGAAAACCAAAAGGGCAACAGAATGTCCCCAAAGGTCCCAACACAGAATTGGTTAGCAACCAAGTCAGGATGTGAAACCAGTCTCTTGACTTTCAGGCTTCCATCACATTACCCAGTCATATCTGATATTTTTCCACCTGATCCTTTACAGTTTATGACTCTACTAAATCAGTGAACGGAGAGGAACACAGTTCTGGTCAAAATTTCCAGTTAGGTTATTTTGCATTTGAATTTTCCCTGGTAAATAAATAGTTTCCTGTTCTTTGTTTTACTATGATATTGTCCTTAACCCCCAGACAGCTCCGGGCACCAGGGCAGGGTCCCTAACATTCACAGTCCAGTTGGGCCTAGTGAGGACACTGCGGCTCAGCGGCTTCACACCATCAACATACTCCAAGGTTCATGATGGCGTGGATCTGATTTTTCAGATGTTATTATTTTTTTTTGCCCAATCTAATCTTGAGTTATCTCTTCCTGAAGTAGCAATCTACTGCTGTCTTGGTAAGGAAACATTCTGCTTTTATGGAGACAATTTCATTTTAAATTACTTTTCAGGTCAAATGCTGTCATTTAATAAAAGTTTGGGACCCTATATGAAGTCAATAAAAGGCATTAAAATTACTTATTAGTCATGGTACTTTCTTCCCCATATCACCAACCAGATAGTTTTGTTTTGATAGCTCCATTAGGTATAGACTCATTTCTCATTTTTTCCTTGATTTCCTTTTACAACATATAGACGTTATTAAAAAAATAAATCCCCTCTCATACACAAAAAGCTGCACATTATTACAAATAGAATTTTTAATAGAAAATGCATCAGGTTGCTGATGCATAATTATTATTTTAAAACATTAGCTAGGG
Organism: Glis glis; assembly: GCA_004027185.1. Classification (NCBI taxonomy): domain Eukaryota; kingdom Metazoa; phylum Chordata; class Mammalia; order Rodentia; family Gliridae; genus Glis; species Glis glis. The sequence continues at coordinate 10,279 of PVJS01040191.1, read as the reverse complement.
AACACATCACAAATTAACCTGAATATATTATCAAAGAGATAAATTCCATAGCCAACCCTATAGAGCTTATTATATGTTTATTTATAAGCAGCTGAAATGCACCTTATTTCTCAATGACTGTAAGAAAATATGACTTTACTACTTGCTATTGCAAGGGATAAAAATGAGATCCCATGCATTTCTAATACTAGTTAAGACTAACGTCTCAGACTCCAGAGATACTGGACTGAAGTCATCTCAAAATGTGATCCTGACAAAGTGGAAAACTTAGTATGGAAACAGCATTTAGCCATGACATGCTTCAATATTATTTTTTGGAAGCTATTATATCTCAAACTGATATCCATTATGATTTAAAACTGTCTTTTTATTGATATTCATTGTTTTTCAACCTGACAGTGGCCAATGATTTGTATCAATCTTCTCTTAATATAGGAATTAAAGAGTTTCGATATATCTTAAACTGAAGGACACTTTCAATAAGTCTCGAGATTTTAATACAGCTGTCATTTCAGAAGCCTCACCTCTTCTCAGTTGGAAAGGGTTTAGGGAAGAAGAAGGCAGCTCTGTTGATAAGATTGTTTTTATCTGAAACAGTGGAGGATTCAAAAATTAGTATGACATACCGATGATGCCTTTCTCAAAGGCATTATTTCAGTGCAAAAACACGGCAGTCAGCTGTCAATCATGAAACCACAAGATGAAGTCCTTTGCCTGGCCAAACGAGATTTGCAACTCTACCAATGCTGGTAAACTAACCACCAAATTATAGCCTTTTCTCCTGCCTCACCCAGATTTCACAGGGGCTGCACACCCAAATAAATGCCTCTTGGCTACCCATTCATCTAACAGCTGGAAGGATGACACTTGACATTTGGAAACTTTCCTGTGAAGATTGCTGCAAGGCTTTCCCATTAGCTTCCTGGTGAGACTGTAAGGTCGAATAAGCTGCCTCGAAACCTGCAAAGGGTAACGGAAATGCTCTAATATTAAGCGTGTGCAATTTAAATTTCTAATTCAAAAAAATCTTACTTCACCAGATATAGTAGAAATTACTGGTTTGTGTTAGGGCAAAAGGATGCCTTTGAAGATGTAGAATTAAAGTGATATTTTAAGCAGGGATAATGATAACAAGTGTTTTATATTCAAGTTGGGATGGAAGGTCTTCTAAATAACAGAGACTTGGACATTGGAAAGTTCTTGTAAGTTTGTTTTCTGAAATCCCCATCATAATTTTAGTATCTGTTCATCTCTGTCCAGAGCAGAAATCTTTAACAAGAGGCACAGTTCCTACTATTCTTTTGTTTTGATTTTCATATCATAAAAATTATTAAGATAGCTTTAAAATTCTTACAATTGAGCACTGCAAGTTAATCCAGTACTGTAAGAAAATCAGTGAGGCTGATACAAAACTAAAATAGTAAATATGCTGGTATTAAGACAATATTGTAATATTATAAACCTTTCAGTCATAAACAGGTACAATGTCTTTTGAAATGACCCAGGTCAAGAAGTTTTAATCACTTGACTCTTTACTAACAATGCAGAAAGATAAAATCCTCATAGAAGCTCAGACCCTAAAAATGGCAAAGCTAAATATTAATTTATTGATACTGATACACATAATTAAATTTGTTTTCATAACAATGACCTCTTTGTACTGTACACAATTTTGGATTCTGCTTTCAAAACAACTTTATAATTGCCTGTTCTTGTTTATTAGCTAAATATTTCTCAAGTAAAAGATTGACAAAAATGAATAGGCCTCACTAAATGTTCATTCATATGTCCAAATGTAGATGAAATTAGTAAAATGATTATAAAGAAAAATGAAACATTTAAAAATAAAAGCAGAAGGGCATTGAAGAAACAGGAGATAGGAGTGATAGAACTCAATTTTGAATTACTCATAATTTGAAAATGGAATCACTTTTTAAAAGTCAGTTTAGTACTGCTGGATTGTACCTCGGTAGCAACAATGACAAGATTACTATGGATGTGCACATTACGGCCCCGAATCACAAACCAACACAGGCATAAACCTAGCTGTCCCCTTCCATCTCATCAACAAGTCCACCAAAAGGAGGCTCAGCTCACAAGAACATTACTAAAATTACTACTATCATTTTGTATGCACTCTACAGCAGGTCTATGGCATGAATTTGTCTCCAGGAAATACTAAAAACACAAATTCTTTTCACATAGACTATCAAATTGCCATTTGAGGGTAATGACTGTCTGTCACTCTTGACCTGGGGCAGATTTGAACTTGTGACCAAGAGGTTAAAGGCTCTGTATCTCATTACTAATCCCCTGAGATACTTAGTTCTCTCAACAACTAGCAACTCTTTTGTGCTTCAATTGAACCAGAAGAAAATACACAGAAACCTCAAGCAATAGAAAAGTAGGTCAACAATGCAAGAAAATTCCGATAGATTTGGAGAACTTTACCTATTTCAAAATATGCCCATATACCATATACAACTGAGCAGAATCATGGTAACTGTTAAAGAACTTCATTTATCACCTTCATTAGCATATCATATAAGCTTCACTATCAGGCAGAAAAAAACTGAAGAAAGTCAAAACTAACCTGTGCTCCATGACCTTGCATAGTTAAGAAAGATACTTTAGCCAGGTATGGTGGTGCACACCTGTAATCCCAGTACTTGGAAGGCTGAGATAGGAGGATCACAAGTTCAAGGCTAGCTTCAGCAACTTAGTGAGACCCTCAGCAATTAAGCAAAACCCTGTTTCAAAAGAAAAAATTAAAAGGGGGTTGGGAAGTGGTATAGCTCAGAGGTACAATGCCCCTGGGTTTACTACATAGTAGCAAAATGGAAGAAAGAAAAAGAAAGAGAAAGAAAGAAAGAAAGAAAGAAAGAAAGAAAGAAAGAAAGAAAGGAGAGAGGGAGGGAGGGAGGGAGGGAGGGAGGGAGGGAGGGAGGGAAAAAATTAACTTTTTTGTTGTTTTTGAAAGCTGGTGTGAGATGCTGGCTGCCAATAAACAATATTTTCTAACTATCCAACTTATCTATTCTATAACTAAATATTCAGTGACTACTGAAGTCACTCATACACATAATACACTAAAACTTGAAAAAAAAAGTTGAATGCCCTAATGTCTCCTTTTTACCTTTTGCATTTTACCACAAGTGTTTGATTTTCACAGAATAAATTTTACCTGGAAGAAAATATGACTTTTCCTTTTCCTTTCTTATCAATCTTTAAAATTAGTCTCTAAGCAAATTCTTTGCTTTATTTGGATTCCTACCTCTACCTATTGATTCCTTGTTTATTCTTCCACTAATAACGCTTGTCTTTTGTCTCTCAATATTTATATATCTACCACCACAACTGCATTCATAGCAGCAACATGTAAATTTAGATGAACTTTCCACTACCAGTAATAAAGATTGTTGTTTCATACCATTGCAACTAAAAGATAGTGAATTTAAAACAGCATTCTTGATAAAAGGATACTGATATGAACAAAGGATCACTCTCCTGATGTAATCAAACCAATGGGTTTTGAGATTATAATTTCCATATAGATAAAATTACTTTGACAGAAATGTTCCACGCTTACAAGAGCTCTTTCTCAGACCCACCATAACAACTCCAGGGAAAAGGAGCTTCTTGTCTGGGATTCACATTTAGAATAATTTAGCTCATTTTCTCTCTCTCTGCAAGTTTGTTCTCTGGAGGAGGATATGACATGATGAAATATCCTATAGTGCTATGCTCTCCAATTTTTTTTATTTTTGTGGTACTAGGGATTGAACCCAGTGGTGGTCTACCTCTGAGCTATATCCCCATCCCTATTTTATTTTTTATTTTTGTCCAGCTAAACAAATATTTTCATGTTAATACTAGAACAAATTAAGTGTACATTAAAAGCATTTGATATCAAGTCTTCCCTTTGGTGCCTTTGTTAAGGATCTGAAATCCCTTATAGTTCTTAACCTATAAATTGATTCACCTAACAGACTAACTGGACTAATCTATTTCCTCCTTTTCCTCTGTGAGACACCCAAAGGTTGGCCAATGAATGCTGCATCAGTATAATCAGTAGGGTGCCCCTTTGTGCATATGAACTTTCTACTCCCACCAGGTGAGTCACATGCTTCTCAAGAGTTGTATATTACTTAACCTGTATGTGTAGATTATAAATGTAAATAAAACTACATAAATTAACATGTTATGACAATGTGAAAAGAGAGGATAGATTCTAGAAAAGCTAGGTTGAATGTTTTTGAAAACTATAATAAATATGAGTTAAAAAAAACTGCTGTCAAATTAGGTGTGAGTTAAACGATGGAAATAACTGCAGGGCAACTCTACAGAAACCCAGAAATTAGCTTTCTGTGTTGTTTGAAAGTCGTGCTCCACTTTTTAAACAAAAATAGAAATTGTAGACAATATAATATAGATAGGTTTAGACACAATACATAATAGAACACCAACTATTTTATTCAAAAGGCTTTTGCCCTAAGCCGGGCGTGGTGGTGCACGCTTGTAATCCCAGTACTTTGGGAGGCAGAGACCAGAGGATCCGGTTTCATGGCCAGCCTCAGCTCTCTCTCTCTCTCTCTCTCTCTCTTCCTGTCTCTCTCTCTCTCTCTACTTAGTGAGGCCCTCCGCAACTTCGTGAGACCCGGTTTCAAAATAAATAAAAAATAGGGCTGGGGGTATAGTGCGGAGGTAGAACGCCCCTGGGTTCAATCCCTG
>PVJS01040190.1:0-18550 GCA_004027185.1 Glis glis | reverse complement strand
CGGTACCGGGGATTGAACCCAGGGGCGTTCTACCTCTGCGCTACACCCCCAGCCCTATTTTTTTATACTTTATTTTGAAACCGGGTCTCACGAAGTTGCGGAGGGCCTCACTAGGTAGAGAGAGAGAGAGAGAGAGAGCTGAGGCTGGTTGCGAACCCGGATCCTCCGGTCTCCGCCTCCCAAAGTACTGGGATTACAAGCGTGCACCACCACGCCCGGCCTCTTTTTTCCTTATTTTTGAAACAGGGTCGCACTAAGTTGTGGCGGGCTTCACTAAGTAGCTGAGGCTGGGTGCAAACCTGTGATCCTTCTTTCTTAGCCTCCCAAGTACTGGATAACAAGCGTACGCCACCACACCCAGCTTTTTTAGTTTTTTTCAATATGCATTTTTTTTAATAAGGAAGGCAACAGACTCTAGTTAGTTTCCATGATAAATTCTGATGACTTTTAAATATTGAGCCACAGAGTTATTAGGTATAGATTATAATACCTCCATTTATATTTATATATTTTTCAAATAGATAATTAAAACTTATAGGCAAAACCAGCCAGGCATGGTGGCACATACCTGTAATCCCAATACTTGGGAGGCTGAGACAGGAGGATCACAGGTTCAAGGCCAACCTCAGCAATTTAGCAAGGCTCTCAGCAACTTAGTGAGGACCCTGTTTCAAAATAAAAAATAAAATAGGCTGGGTGTGGTGGCACACACTTGTAATCCCAGTTCTTGGGAGGCTGAGACAGGAGGATCGCAGGTTCATGGCCACCCTCAGCTACTTAGTGAGGCCCTCCGCAACTTAGTGAGACCCTGTTTCAAAATAAAGAATAAAAAATAGGGCTGGCAGTGTAGCTTGCAGGTAGAATGCCCCTGGGTTCAATCTCCAATACTGAAAAAAAAATAGGGCTGGATTGTAGCTCAGAGGCAGAATGCGCTAAGGTTCAATCCCTAGTACCACCAAAAATAAATAAATAAATAAATAAATAAATAAAGCTTCTGTGAATTTCCTTATACATATGTTCCTCACATATACACACTTGCCCAATTATTTTCACATATTAACTCTTTCTACCACCCTGTTGTATGGAACCTACATGCAATATTCAAAATAATCCTAGCAGGAGTTAGTGTTTTATTTATTTATTTATTTTTTGGGGGTACTGGGAATTGAACCCAGGGCATTCTACCTCCGAGCTACACCCCCAGCCATATATATATATATTTTTTTTGCCGTACCGGGGATTGAACGCAGGGGCATTCTACCTCTGCGCTACGCCCCCAGCCCTATTTTTTATACTTTATTTTGAAACCGGGTCTCACGAAGTTGCGGAGGGCCTCACTAAGGAGAGAGAGAGAGAGAGAGCGAGCGAGCTGAGGCTGGCCACGAACCCGGATCCTCCGGTCTCTGCCTCCCAAAGTACTGGGATTACAAGCGTGCACCACCACGCCCGGCTTCCCAGCCATATTTTTTGTTCTTTATTTTGAAACAGGGTCTCACTAAGTTGCGGAGGGCCTCACTAAGTAGCTGAGGCTGGCCAGAAACCCGGATCCTCCAGTGTCAGCCTCCCAAGTACTAGGATTACAAGCGTGCACCACCACGCCCGGCCAGAGTTAGTGTTTTAATATAATGAGAATAAAATATCAAAATGATGCTTAAGTATAATTTTCCAGTAGGTAAACATTTAAAATGCATTATAAGAATTTTGGGTTTGTTTTTCTTTCATCTTTGCATTGAAGATTTTGGTGCCTCTGGTTTTGCTCCGACAAATGCTTTTGGAGTTGACAAGGCGTGGTCAAGAACCTTTGAGCGCACTGCTACAGTTTGGTGTGACATATCTGGAGGACTGTGCAGCAGAGTACATCATTCAGCAAGGTGGCTGGGTATGAGTTATTATGTATTTTTTAAAAGTCATGTCTATAAAAAAATTAAGCCCATTGTTTCTAACAGCATAGATTTATAGCAGATTTGGATGAAGTTCAGTGGAAAGGCTATTCATACAGCTTAAGTTAAGCTACAAAGATCTTACTTATAGTAAATTGGTGTATTGTACTTTTAGATAGTTCTTATTTCATACTAATAAAAATACATAAATAACTAAGGATGAAGAATAATAAAATGAATGTCTGTGAGTCTACTAGCCCAGTCCAAGAAAAGAACGCAGTTAACACTTTCTTTGGTGGTGGACACTGAAGATTGAATAAGATCTTCACACTTGTTAGGCAGGTACTCTACCACTGAGCTACACCCCTAGCTCACACAGCTAACACTGTTGAATCTCATTATGTTCCCCCTGGATTTTAATATATTTTTTTTTGCGTGTGTGGTACTGGGGATTGAACCCAGGGGCATTCTACCTCTGAGCCACACCCCCCCAGCCCAATTTTATATTTTTGTTTTGAAACAGGGTCTTGCTAGGTTGCTGAGAGTCTCACAACTTGCCTGAGGCTGTGCTTGAGCCTGCAGTCTCCTGTCTCACCCTCCCAAGTACTGGGATTACAGGCATGTGCCACCATGTCTAGCTTATAATGTACTTTCATGTACCTTATAAAGGTAACTCCTTTTCTGAATTATTAAGTTTATAGTTTAATATATATAGATATATAGTATATATATAAACAGTATGTTATTTTGCATATTTTGATCTTTATATAAATAGTACCATAATGTATGTATTCTTCTGTAACTTGGTTTTTTTCTTTCAGTATTAGTTTTTTGTTTTGTTTTGTTTTTGTGGTACTGGGGATTGAACCCAGGGGCATTCTGCCTCTGAGCTACATCCCCAGTCCTATTTTATTTATTTATTTATTTATTTATTTTGGTAGTGGGGATTGAACTCAGGGGCATTCTACCTTCGAGCTACACCCCCAGTCCTATTTTTTTTTTATTCTTTATTTTGAAACAGGGTCTCACTAAGTTGCTGAGGGCCTCACTATGTTACTGGGGCTGTCTTTGAACCTGCGATCCTACTGTCTCAGCCTCCCAAGTACTGGGATTACAAGCGTGTGCCACCATGCCCGGCTCCTTATTTTATTTTATTTTTTATTTTGAAACAGGGTCTCACTAGGTTGCAGAGGGCCTTGCTAAGTTGCTGAGGCTGGCCGCATTATAATTATACATAGGGATTCATTGTTACATATTCATATATGCATATAACATAATTTGGTCAACTTCTTTCCCCACCCAATGGAATTTTAATATAAGTTTGTTTATGTACTGTGGCCTTTTGGAGGGCTACAAACCGTTATAATATCTAAGGTTTTCCCTATGTTTCTGAAACTGTTTGCCCTTGAGATCATTCCATTGAGGTACACTCTGTAGGAAGATTCATTGGCTTATGTTTGGTATAGGTATGCCACAGTTTATTTACCTATAGTCTTGTCAGTGGACATTGCCACCGTTTTGCTATTACATTCATTGCTAGCATTAGTATTCTTATACATATGTACAAGACTTTCTGTGTAGAATTTCTGGGTCATAAAGCTATAGATATGTGTTAGTTCACAAAATAATGAGTTTCTGTCACTCTACATTTTCCTCAGTATCGAGGGAAGGGGGAGATTTAGAGTTGGGGAGAATGTTTCCTCTTTTTCTATACTCTAGAATAATTTGTACAAGATCGAAATTATTTGTTCTTTGCTTCCTGTAAAACCATCTAGTATTTACTTTTCTTTTTTGTGGGGCAGGGAACTGAGAATTCAACCCAGGGGCATTCTATCTCCAACCTACATCTCTGTCTCTTTTTATTTTTTAAATTTTGAAACAGGGTCTCACTAAGTTGCTGAGGGTCTCACTAAGTTGCTAAGACTGGCCTCAAACCTGCAATCCTCTTGTCTCAGCCTCCCAAGTATTGAGATTACAGGCGTGTGCCACCATGCCCAGCTTCTTAACATTTGATCATTTTTTTAGGATATTTTTCTTAAATTTCTAGGTTTGTTGGTATAGAGCTGTTCATAATACCCCTTTATTTTATTTGGGGGGGGGACGGAGACACAGTGGACTTTCAGTTTTCAATTCTCTTGTACTACTTAATTTTTTTTTGAGAATTTTGACATACATGAAAATAGACAGTAAATTATAATGAACTGTCACTGGGCCCCAATACTATGAACTTATTGCTAGTCATGCTTTATTCGCATCCTAATCACTGCCACTCTTTTTTTTCTTTTCTGTTTTCTTTTTTGTGGCACTGGGGATAGAGCCCCAGGGCCATTCTGCCTCCAAGCTATACCCTAGCCCAATTTTATTTTTATTTTTATTTTTATTTTTAAATTTTTTTGGTACTCAGAATTGAATCCAGAGGCATCCTACCTCCAAGCTACACCCCTGGCCCCATTTTATTTCTTATTTAGAAACAGGGTTTCACACACTAGGTTGCTGAGAGCCTCACTAAGTTTCCGAGTCTGGTTTTGAACCTGCGATCCTCCTGTCTCAGTCTCCCAAGTACTGGGATTACAAGCGTGCGCCACCACGCCTGGCTCTTTATTTTTATTTTGAAGGAGGGTCTCGCTAGGCTGATAAGAGTCTCACTACTTGCTGAGGCTGTCCTCCAATCTGCGATCCTCCTGTCTCAGCCTCCCAAGTATTAGGATTACAGGCACGTGCTACTACGCCCGGCTACTGCCACTTTTAATATTATTTTAAAGTAAAATCCACACCGGGTGTGGAGGCGCATGCTTGTAATCCCATTACTTGGGAGGCTGAGACTGGAGGATTGAGGTTCTCGACCATCCTCAGCTACTTAGTGAAGCCTTCTGCAACTTAGTGAGACCCTGTTTCAAAAATAATAAAAAACAGGGCTGGGGGTGTAGCTCAGAGGTAGAATGCCCCTGGGTTTAATCCCTAGTACCACACACACACACACACACACACACACACACACACACAAAGTAATATCCAGACAACATGTAATTTTATCTGTAAAAGTTTCACTCTGGGCTGGGTGTGGTGGTGCACACCTGTAATCCTAGTACTTGGGAGGCTGAGACAGGAGGATCACAGGTTGGAGGCCAGCCTCAGCAACTTGTGAGGCCCTCTGCAACATAGTGAGACACTGTTTCAAAATAAAGAATAAAATAGGGCTGGGGGTGTATCTTGGAGGTAGAATGCCCATGGGTTCTATCCCCAGTACCACAGTAAATAAATAAATAAAATAAAATAGGGCTGGAGGTATAGAATGTCCCTGGGTTCAATCTCCTAGTACCACCAAAATAAATAAATAAGTAAATAAATAAGTAAGTAAATAAGTAAATCTTCACTCTGTTTTTTTTTTTTTTGCAGTACTGGGGATTGAACCTAGGGGCATTCTACCTCCGAGCTACACCCCTAGCCCTATTTTGTATTCTTTATTTTGAAACAGGGTCTCACTAAGTTGCAGAGGGCCTCACTAAGTAGGTGAGGCTAGCCGCGAACCTGTGATCCTCCTGTCTCAGCCTCCCAAGTACTGGGATTATAAGTATGTGCCACCATGCCTGGCTATTATATGTTCTTTGACCTTTGAATTATTTACAGTTATATAGTCTACATTTTTAAATATTCATGTTTTTAAATTGTTTTGTTATTAATCTAATTTAATTATATCTTATTTTGAAAGCATGGTCATCATGGCATTAGAATCTTATTCATGGCCAAGTACATGGTCAATTATAATATATACACGTATGTATTCCATATGCATTCAAGAGAATGTATGTTCTCACATTGATGCAGAGTTCAGGCGTGGTGGCACACGCTTGTAATCCCAGTACTTGTGAGGCTGAGACAGGAGGATCCCAGGTTCGCGGCCAGCCTCAGGTACTTAATGAGGCCCTCCACAACCTAGTGAGACCCTAGTTTCACAATAAAGAATAAAAATTAGGGCTGGAGGTGTAGCTTGGAGATAGAATGCCCCTGGGTTCGATTGCCAGTACCATACACAAAAAACGATGTGGCCATTCACATTTCTTTTCTTTGTTTTTTTTTTTTTTTGTGGTACTTGGGATTGAACTCAGGGGCGTTCTACCTCCAAGCAACACCTCCAGCCCAGTTTTACTTTTTATTTTGGAACAGGGTCTCACTAAGTAGCTGAGGCTGGTCTCAAACCTGCGATCCTCCTGTCTCAGCCTCCCAAGTACTGGGATTACAAGCATGCGTCCCCAAGCCCAGCTGCTGCTGCTTCTTTTTTTTGTGTGTGGTACTGGGAATTGAAAAATGCCAGGTGCATTCTATCTCTGAGTTACACCCTAGCCCTATTTCATTTATTTATTTACTTTTTAAAACATGGTCTAAGTTAGGTGTGGTGTCGCACGCTTATAATCCCAGTACTTGTGAAGCTGAGACAGGAGGATCACAGGTTCGAGGACAGCCTCAGCAAGTAGAGAGACTCTCATCAACCTAGCGAGACCCTGTTTCAAAATAAAAATAAAATAGGGCTGGAGGTGTAACTCGGAGGTAAAATTCCCCTGGGCTCAATTCCCAGTACCACACACACACACACACACACACACACACTCACCATCAATTTATTGCTGGGTGCCAAGGTGCATACCTGGTATCCCAGCAACTGGGGAGGCTAAAAGAATTGCAAGTTTGGGGCCAGCCTGGGCAACATAGTGAAACCCTGTCTCAAAATAAAATAAAAAGTGTTGTGGCCGGGCGTGGCCGGGCGTGGTGGTGCGCGCTTGTAATCCCAGTACTTGGGAGGCGGAGACCGGAGGATCCGGATTCGCAGCCAGCCTCAGCTACTTAGTGAGGCCCTCCGCAACTTCGTGAGAACCGGTTTCAAAATAAAGTATAAAAAATAGGACCGGGCCAGTAGGTCGGAGGTAGAACGCTCCTGGGTTCAATCCCCGGTACCGCAAAAAAAAAAAAAAAAAAATAGAAAAAAAAGTGTTGTGGACATAGCTCAGCAGTAGAGTGCTTGCCTAGCAATGCATGAGGCTCTGGGTTCAATCCCCAGTTCTGAAGAAAAAAAAATCAATCCATCCTAGCATTTATCTCTTTATCTTTTTCTTTCTTTTTTTTTCTTTTTTCTTTTTGTGGTACTAGGGATTGAATCCAGGGGCATTCTACCTCTGAGCTACACTCCAGCCCTGTTTTCTTTTTATTTTGGAGCAGGGTCTCGTTAGGTTGATGAGAGTTTCACTACTTGCTGAGGCTGTCCTCAAACCTGCGATCCTTCTTTCTCAGCCTCCCAAGTACTGGGACTACAAGTGTGCACCACCATGCCCAGCTTTTTTTCTTTTTACTTCAACTTGTTTTGTACTAAGTAATTATTCATCATTCAACAATCTATGGAGTGTTTATTATGTACCATGATGTGTTCTATAATAGACTGCTGTGAATAGAGAAAATCCAAAAGAATTTACAGTCTAAGGGAAGTGCACAATTGTATATCTTGTAGTTATATGAGCTGTAGGGGGAAAAAAGGCAGGAGAACATAAATGGCTTAGGGTGGAAGTCAGGGAAGGCCTCACAGAAAATGACATGTAAGCAAAGACTTTACTGATCTCCTTGGTTTGATTTGACTGTTCAGTGCTTATTCTCTTTTGTTTCTTTCCTACCCTACGAGTGAAGTTTTTTCTTCTTTCTTTGAGGCTGGAAATGTTTGTGCTAAAACCAAAAAGAGCTACTGAATAAACAAGTAATTTTTAAAAATATGTTTTTATGCCGGGCGTGGTGGCGCATGCTTGTAATCCCAGTAATTTGGGAGGCGGAGACCGGAGGATCTGGGTTCACGGCCAGCCTCAGTTCTTGCTCTCTACTTAGTGAGGCCCTCCGCAACTTCGTGAGACCCGGTTTCAAAATAAAGTATAAAAAATAGGGCTGGGGGTGTAGTGTGGAGGTAGAATGCCCCTGGGTTCAATCCCCGGTACTGCAAAAAAAAAAAAGTATAAAAAATAGGGCCGGGGTGTAGCTTGGAGGTAGGAGGTAGAATGCCCCTGGGTTCAATCCCCAGAACCACAAAAAAAAAAAAAAAATATATATATATATATATATATATATGTTTTTATCTCTAAATTTGAATGCCCAATCTGCATTTCACATTGTTAGGTCTAAGCTCTCCATTTGTTTGCATTTAAAATGAAGTTATAAACTGGGCCTGTAATCCCAGCTGCTCAGGAGGTTTAAAATGGGAGAAGTGAAAGTGGGAGGCCAGCCTGGGCAATTTAGTAAAACCTTGTTTCAAAATTAAAAGTAAAGTCTGGCATGGTGGTGCACACCAGTAATCCCAGTACTTGGGAGGCTGAGACAGGAGGATTGCAGGTTCATGGCCAGCCTCAAAGGCGGGCATGTTGGTATATGCTTATAATCCCAGTACTTGGGAAGCTGAGACAGGAGGATCGCAGGTTCAAGGACAGCCTCAAATGCAGTGAGACTATCAGCAACCTCGCAAGAACTAAAAAATAAAATAGGGCTGGGGGTGTGGCTCAGAGGTAGAACTCCCCTGGCTTCAATCCCCAGTACCACGAATGAATGAATGAATGAATGAATGAATAAAATAAAATAGGGCTGGGGTGTAGCTCAGAGGTTGAATGCCCCTAGGTTCTATCTCCAGCACCAAAACAACAACAAAGAAGAGCTAAGGTTCTATTGCCGAGATAGAGTACCCCTGGGTTTAACCTCCAGCACCACAAATATAAATAATATTATGAATAATAAATATAAATAAACAAATAAATGAAACCAAGATAATTTTTTTTTGCTAATTTGTGCAGATATATCCTCTGATACAAGGTGTCAGCCTGAATCACCTTTAAGGTCTTTGTGTTGGGCACTGCGTCGGCAGCTCTTAAAACCATTCCAGAAAAGAATCATTTGACTACATGATATGACATAATTGTTAGATCAGATCCATAGTATGATGTCCACAGGGAATGTGCTTCTCTTTAGCTCTTTGAACACAACATCAAGGTGAAACAAACTGCCTAGCTTTCAGAGTGGGGCTAGTTTTGAAAACCTATGGAGGAGGAGGAGGTAGTGCTGTCAGCCACATCTGTTGAATGAACAGAGTGACAGTGTAGTCAGGGACAGGCATACTGGGCATATAGATTTGCAGAGAGAAAATGAATATTTTATTCTCTGAATTATTAACAGAAAACGATTAGGATAAATGCCTTTTGGAGCTCTGCAGATAATTTTGTTTTTTCTACGATCCATGTTTTCTGTTTTCTTCTTGGTACATTTGAGGTTTTCTTCCTTTGTCTTGGTATTGAGATGAGCATGGACTGAGGTTTAGATGTGATGTGACCAGGTTGGAATTAAAGTGTCTACAAGCAGAGTGTTAAAACAACAAAAAGGAGTGGAAACTGGGGGAGGGCTCAGTGAGTACTGTGTGCATGTATGTATGTCTCTATCACCCTAAAGTTCATCAAGCTGTATGATTACAGTGCACCAATAAAAATAAATAAAAAGAAAAATATGCACAAAAATAACAAAAAGAAACATGGCTATATATGATTTTGTCCTTAGTTATGAAAACCGTGGTCCAGCTACCTGGTCTTAAGGGGAATCACTTTCCTATATATTCTTTAGATCATATGTAAACTCTAATTTACTAATGAAATCACTAATAGTATCTGCCCATTTTGTAAGGATTTTCCAAAGGTTAATAGGTAATATCTATAATGCTGTTTAAGCCCTTCAGAGATTAATTTTAGTATACAGTAAGCCTTGATTGACTGCATGTGCTGTGCTAGGAACCATGCTAGATGTCAAGCATACAAAAGTTGGATAAAATATAGGCCTTTTTGAGCTCAGACCTGGTTGAAGAGAATAAATGTAAAGAACTGTGTAGCATATGAGGTGCAGTGATAGAGGTATGTTCAAAGTGCAGTGAGAAGCAAAAGAAGGGAATAAGTAACTGAGGTACAATTAGAAACATTTATTCAATTAGGAATACACATCCTAACTAATTAGCAGCTTCTCAGAGCCAGAAGTGGAGTTTCAGTAGAATGACAACAGGAACTTTTGTTTGTTTTTTGTCACTCTGCCTTTTGAGCCAGAGAATGGTACATTGCCAATAGAATAGGAAATCACAAGATTTGTTTCTTGCCTCAGCTCTGCCAAATGCCATCCCTGTGTTTTGGGGGGGGGTATTTAACTTTTCTGAGCCTCAGTTCCATAAACTATAATGAAGAATATCTATCTCACAAAGATAAGGATGTGAAATGTTTTGTGAAAAATACTCCATTTTTACAAATGGTATGTTCTCAGATGTGTCTCAGGGTGTGTATTTCCCCCTCCCTCTCCTTAAGTTTGATTGAAGTTTCCCTTGATTCTGACTTTTATTTGCCCTACAGCCCAATTCAGGCACAGACTAGTTGGCTAGCTGTGACTCTGACTCATTCCAGTCCCTCCCTCCTCTTTTCCACTCTTTCATTTCCTGGGATCAGTTGTTACATTGGAAGTAAGCCTGTCTTCTGAACTGTGCAGTTCAAGTCCAACTGTGGTAAGGCTGCTTTTTATTTTTTCCATTGTCATGAGCTAAACTAATCACTTACTATGAAAGATTTAATTTTAGATTACACAAAAGATTATTGTGGAAATGTCATTCAGTGTCTATCATAGCATTTTGAACAAAATTAATTTTGTCTCTTTTCTCTGGCTTTTGAAGTTTCTCATTTCTATTTTAAGAATAGCAAACTGTGAGCCGGGCGTGGTGGTGCAAGCTTGTAATCCCAGTACTTGGGAGGCTGAGACCGGAGGATCCGGGTTCGCGGCCAGCCTCAGCTACTTAGTAAGGCCCTCTGCAACTTAGTGACACCCTGTTTCAAAATAAAGAATAAAAAATAGGGCTGGGGGTGTAGCTCGGAGGTAGAATGCCCCTGGTTCAATCCCCAGTACCACACACACACAAAAAAAGAATAGCAAACTATGGAAAGGTGTTTTTGTTTTTGTTATGCCTTTTCTTTTTTAAAATCTAGGATAAAGACTCTCTGGGCAACTTTTAGGTTAAGAATTGTTAGAACAGTTTCATAGTGTGGGAAGTGACGCTTAGAAAGTATTCTGAAATCAATTAGGCAGGTCACAACTCAGATCAACTTGGTCTAGTAAGGGTAAGTACTATTTTATGAAATGTGTTATCTATGCAGGTGTGGATGTTTTTACTGTGTTGTGTTCTGAAATGTATATTTTGTGGATCTTTGTCATCATGATATGTGGAACTTCTCTGGAATTTTTCAGTTACCATTTTCTATTTTAGGTTCATAGCAATCAAAGAGGCATTGTGTTGTTAGTATCCTGTTTGAATATAGAAAACCAATTATCTGTGTCCATTTTGTAAGATGAATACTTGAGAGAGATTTATACAAAGTCTGAGAAGTTGATGATGAAGGTTTGTTGGCATATCTTAGGGAAAGTGAGTTCCTATATGAATTTACCAATGTGGATGGGTTTAGGAATTCTGCCAAAGCATCCTCAGATGGAAAAGTAAAATGCATAGGTCAACTTATCAGCAGCCATGACTTAGAAGGTAAAATGCTGCTGAGATGGCAGAATAATTTGTAATTAATGTAAACAACAACAACAACAACAAAAGCGAAACAAAATGCAGTCAATATAGTCATTATGATGTAGCTACGGCACATTTTTGAAATGGCTCTTTGAGTAATTGCCAAGCTGTTTTTTACTTAGCTCCTACCACCAAACCAAAGTTATATATATATATTTTTTGCGGTACCGGGGATTGAACCCAGGGGCATTCTACCTCCGCGCTACACCCCCGGCCCTATTTTTTATACTTTATTTTGAAACCGGGTCTCACGAAGTTGCGGAGGGCCTCACTAAGGAGAGAGAGAGAGAGAGAGAGAGAGAGAGAGCGAGCGCGCTGAGGCTGGCCGCGAACCTGGATCCTCCGGTCTCCGCCTCCCAAAGTACTGGGATTACAAGCGTGCACCACCACTCCCGGCTCCCAAAGTTATATTTTTATTTTTATCTTTCATTTATTTTAAAGTATTCCCTTTATCTCAAATCTGTTTCTTCTCTACTTCCCATTTTAACTGAAGAGTTTTGTGCACATATCTTTGTGTGTTTGCTTGAAGAAAACAAGTTACCTGTCCTATGTACTTCTGGCCATAAACTCAAGAGGCACTGTGATACAGTAGGAAAAGCACTAGAATGGGACTCTGGGGACTTCTGCCCAAAGTGGGGATAGCATAGTGGGTCAAAGCATGGACCCTGAGGCAGACTGCCTGGGCCTAAATCCCAGCTTTATGATGTTGGAAAATTCTGTGTCCTCTATAGACACTGCAGTTTCCTTGCCCATAAAATGGGAATAATAATAATTATCTCTCATAGTATTGTTGTTAGGTTTAGATTATTTATTTATTTATTTACTTATTTATTTTTTATACTGGGGATTGAACCCAGAGGCATCCTACCTCCAAGTTATACCCCCGGCCCCATTTTATTTCTTATTTGGAAACAGGGTCTCACTAGGTTACTGAGAGCCTTGCTAAATTGCTGAGGCTGGCTTTGAACCTGCAATCGTCCTGTCTCAGCCTCCCAAGTACTGGGGTTACAAGCATGCATCACCCTGCCCGGTTAGATTACTTATTTATTTATTTATTTATTTTTTTTTTGCAGTACTGGGGATTGAACCCAGGGGCATTCTACCTCCGAGCTACACCCCCAGCCCTTTTTTTATTCTTTATTTTGAAACAGGGTTTTACTAAGTTGCAGAGGGCCTCACTAATTAGCTGAGGCTGGCCGAGAACCCAGATCCTCCGGTCTCAGCCTCCCAAGTACTGGGATTACAGGTGTGCGCCACCATGCCCGGCTCGGTTAGATTATTTAAAGTAAAGTCTTGGGCCAGGCATGGTGATGCACACTTGTAATCCCAGTACTTGGGAGACTGAGACAGGAGGATCACAGGTTCAAGGACAGTCTCGGCAAGTAGTGAGACTTTCATTAACCTAGTGAGACTCTGTTTCAAAATAAAAATAAATAATAGGCTGGGGGTGTAGCTTGGAAGTAGAATGCCCCTCGGTTCAATCCCCAGTACCAAGAAAATAAAAATAAAAAAAATAAAGTCTTTTGAAAGACACATGGTAAGAGTTAGATAAGGGTTCCATGTCGTTATTTATATCCAGTTCTTATGGCAAGCTAAGGGACCTTAGGCAAGTTAGTTAACCTCTCTGGGCTTCATTTATTTTTTAAAGCAGTTCTGTGAGCCGGGCGTGGTGGCGCACGCTTGTAATCCCAGTACTTGGGAGGCTGAGACCAGAGCATCTGGGTTCGCGGCCAGCCTCAGCTACCTAGTGAGGCCCTCTGCAACTTCATGAGACCGGGTTTCAAAATAAAGGATAAAAAATAGGGCCGGAGGTCTAGCTCGGAGGTAGAACACCCCAGGGTTCAATCCCCGGTACCGCGCAAAAAAAGAAAACAAAAGCAGTTCTCTGATTCTTTATGTATATTTAAATTCTCATGGTAAGCTGGGCATGGTGGCGCAGGCCTGTAATCCCAGTACTTGGGAGGCTGAGACAGGATCACAGGTTCGAGGACAGCCTCAGCAAGTAGTGAGATTCTCATCAACCTAGCAAGACCCTATTTCAAAATAAAAATAAAATTGGGCTGGGGGTGTAGCTTGGAGGTAGAATGGCCTGGGTTCAATCCCTAGCACCTCTTGGTAGATTATTGCTAGTTTTTATGTCTGAGCTCTTAAAGTTACTCCTTTGTGTTTTTTACATAAGTGGAGCCCAAAAGGTGGATGCTCCAACAATACCAATACCAATTGTGTTAGAAACAATTTAGATTGTTGAAATTGCTCTAAGACTACTTGCAGATATTATTCTTCTAATATGCTAAGTTTTAGGTAATGAATTATCCTGAACAGCTCTTTATGTGTTAGTGAAAGCCTCCTCTTCATTAATGACAATAATTGCTAACTGAGGGGTGGTTATTTTGATATTTTTGCTTTATATTAATTGGTTCCCAGTAGTATGAGTTTCAATGGTCATCTTTTTTTAAGATTTCTTACATAAGAGCACAAAATGGTGAATCTTCATTAAAATGTCACATGTCGTAGCTGATACATGGTGGTGCATGCCTGTAATCCAGTACTTGGCATGCTGAAGCAGGAGGATCGCAGGTTCAAGGCCAGTACAAGGTAACTTAGAGAGATCCTGTTTCAAAATAAAAAATAATAAAAGGACTTAGGTCAGAGGTGAATGCCCTGGGTACAATCCTCAGTACCACACACACAAAAGTCACATCTCCTGAATACAGAAATAAGTTGTAAGTTAGGGAGGCCATAGTAGCAAAGAAAAAATGTATTTAATCTGAATTGGCTTTTAAGTACTATATCACTCCAAAGTTATAATTGGACAAACTTGTTGGTCTAATGTCTTGAGATGGAAAGGTCCTTTAGGTGTGGAACAAAGGATATTCTTAAATCTTTTGTTAGCTCTGAGCTGTTATTAATAAGGAGCTGGGGGTTTGATGCCCAGCACACAAATAATAATAAAGGGAAAGGACATTTTACACTAAATTCTTTGTCAGCTTGTTCACTTCTTCGTTATTTCTCACAATAGAACTTTTTTTTTTTGCAGTATCGGGGATTGAACCCAGGGGCATTCTACCTCCGAGCTACACCCCCAGCCCTATTTTTATTCTTTATTTTGAAACAGGGTCTCACTAAGTTGCAGAGGGCCTCACTAAGTAGCTGAGGCTGGCCGTGAACCCGGATCCTCTGGTCTCAGCCTCCTAAGTACTGGGATTACAAGAGTGTGCCACCACACCCGGCTCAAGATAGAACTTTTCAAATTTCTTTTTGTATTGTCTTAGAGCCTTAAAGCTCTCCTTTCTGAGAATTTAAATTTGTACCTTTTTTTGGTACCAACTTTCTTTATTTGAAGGAATGGTACAAATTAAAGAACTTAAGTGGCTGTTTTGGTACAATTTATAGAAAATGTAAGGTAACCCCAAACATGCTTGCACTGCCTTGGTGACCAGAGGAGTCAGGCTCCGTTCTCCTTATCACTGTCTCCAGGGTGTGCTTGCAGAGAGATACTCTGCCATGCCAGCTTCCCAGGTTCACCTCTTGCACAGGTTGTTACATGGTCACCCAGTTCTTTGATGGATTTTACTAGCTCATTCAGGTAATGAGTCTCAGTGAAGTCACACAAGTGGGGGTCATTTTTGTCAGTGGCCAGTTTGTGCATTTCCAGTAGTGACTGATTCACACTTTTTTCCAAATGTACAGCACATTCCATTGCTTTCAGCCCACTCTCCCAGTCATTACCATCTGGTTTCTTGCTATCCTGAAGGAAGATTCGACCACCTTGCTGGTTCTGCAGCTTCCTCAGTTTCTCAACATGTTCCCGTTCCTCATGAGATCCATGAAAAAAGTATTTCGCAAAGTTCTTCAAAGCCACGTCATCAGGGTCAGAGTATTAAGACATGGACAGGTTGAGGTAGGAGGCGTGGTGCTCCAGTTTGATCTGGAGGTTGACGGTGGCCCCGAGCCCTGGTGGTAGTTCTGGTACACCTGCAAGGGGGACGTGGTTGACAAGCAGCTCCGCGGTGCTGGGGAGGTCCCAGGGCACTGCGAGGTGGTGGCGGACAAGGGCTGCTGGCTCTGAGCAGCCCACCGAGGTGGGGGTTGAGTGCTGGGTTCCATCCAAGCGCTGTTGAGGAAACTGTGGCAACTCTCAGCGAAGAACATCTTGAACCTTTTCTGTTATGACTCTTTTTTTCATTTTGCTTTGTTTTTGTTTTTCATTAGTTCTTGCCATTAGAACTTCTTTTTTTTTTTTTCCTCCCAGTACTGGAGATTAAATCCAGTGCATACCACTGAGCTACATCTGCAGCCCTTTTTTATTTTTATTTTGAGGCAGTATCTTGCTGTATTGCCCAGGCTGGCCTTGAACTTGCAATCCTCCTCCTTCAGCCTCCAAACTAGTTTGTATTACAAACATGAACCACTGTGCCCTGCTAGAGCTTCCATTTTTAGAAGTGCAGATAAGTAACTTGTTGAGAGTTCCTGTCAGTGAGTACTGAAAGCCTCTGACCCATGGAAACCCTTCTGTTTGAAGAATTAGCTAAGGCATTTCTTTTGAAATGGCATGAAAGCAGATGACAGAACCTGTAGTGTGTGAGCAGAACATGAGAGCAGAGGTGATTCCAAGACTAAGAATAAAGAACATGAGAAATTACATTTCTTGTCTCCAAATAACTTGGTTGGGAGATGGGAGTGATTTATAACATTTTTTGAGTCTCCTTGGTGAAAATTTTTAAATGTTTTAAATCATTCATAGTGAGGTAACTGATATCCTTTGACTATTTAACGTAACACCAAAATGCAAATTATTGGAGAAAATAGGGTGATCTTATTTTCGGGAGGGGTTGTTAGACTAATAGGGTTATTCAGTATCATATTTCTACTAATTTTTCCAACTTTCTCTTCTTCATTTAACAAAGTCTTAGCCAGTTTTCAAATGTCCAGAGTTTCAGTCTGAAGGAAAAATTTTAATCTTCAGTGATGCCTTATTAGCTTCAGTGCAGAGATTTAAGAGTGGAGGATTATACAGCTGAAAAGCCATATTATTCATTTATCATTTGGAGATTTTGAGAGAGGAAATCAAATAAGCATGCTAAAGGAAAGTTTGAGCCAGGCACGGTGGTGCACTCCTGTAATCCCAGTACTTGGGAGGCTGAGACAAGAGGATCGCAGGTTCGAAGCCAGTGTCAGCAACTTAGCAGGACTCTCAACAACCTAGTGAGATCTTATTTCAAAATAAAAAAATACAGGCCAGGCCTGGTGGCGCACGCTTGTAATCCCAGTACTTGGGAGGCGGAGACAAGAGGATCGCAGGTTCGAAGCCAGTGTCAGCAACTTAGCAGGACTCTCAACAACCTAGTGAGATCTTATTTCAAAATAAAAAAATACAGGCCAGGCCTGGTGGCGCACGCTTGTAATCCCAGTACTTGGGAGGCGGAGACAAGAGGATAGCAGGTTCGAAGCCAGTGTCAGCAACTTAGCAGGACTCTCAACAACCTAGTGAGATCTTATTTCAAAATAAAAAAATACAGGCCAGGCCTGGTGGCGCACGCTTGTAATCCCAGTACTTGGGAGGCTGAGACGGGAGGATCCGGGTTCGTGGCCAGCCTCAGCTGCTTAGTGAGGCCCTCTGCAACTTACTGAGACCCGGTTTCAAAATAAAGAATAAAAAAAATAGGGCCGGGGGTGTAGCTCAGAGGTAGAACGCTCCTGGGTTCAATCCCCGGTACTGTAAAATAAATAAATAAATAAATAAATAAATAAATAATAAATAAAATAAAAAAATACAAAAAACGGGGGCTGATGGTGTAGCTTGGAGGTAGGATGTCCCTGGGTTCTAGCCCCAGCACCAAATAAATAAGTAAACAAAGTTAGTAAGGAACAATTACAAATTTTGTGCTACTTTATATTATTGCTATGCTACTGCCTTTCTCTTCCTTCTTGTAAAAATCATTCTGCATTTGTCTTTCTGATCCTCACCAGATGGTGCTCCTTGAAGAGATGGTAGGTTAAACAGATAAACTTTTTTTTTTTTTGCGGTACTGGGGTTTGAACCCAGTTGCGGAGGGCCTAAGTAGCTGAGGCTAACCCAGTTCCTCTGGTGTCAGCCTCCCAAGTAACTTGGAATATAAGCATGCGCCACCATGCCCAGCACAGATAAACTTTTGAGTATGTAAGTTATGTGACACAGAGAAATCTCTTCATAATAGGTGTTGAGGATCTACATGACTAATTAGAATTGTGTCCAAGCAAAAAGGCATAAATGTAACTTTACAGGAAAAGTTAGCTTTACTATTTTTGCCATCAGTGACTGGATTGTCCTAAGTAAACAGTAGATGTTCTCATTCATCTTGCTGTCATTCTTCTTTGTTAGTGATTTACCAAGAATTATAAAACTCAGGTATCAATGATATGACTGTATCTCTGTATCTCTGCCTATCCATTGTGCTGGAGTGTCTGCACTTGGGGTGTCATAGAGAAGAAGTTACTGATTACAACAGAGTTGTTCCTTTCTATATTTAGCAAAATAAATGCCTGGGTCCTACCTTTATTGAAGATTCTAATTTAATTGTTCTGGGTTGCAACTTTAGCATATGAACTCTTTAAAGTTCCACAGATGAGCGAGATGTGGTGGCACATGCCTGGAATCCCAGTACTTGGGGGCTGAGACAGGAGGATTGCAGGTTCGTGGCCAGCCTCAGCTACTTAGTGAGGCCCTCCGCAATTTAGAAAGATCCTGTTTCAAAATGAAGAATAAAAAATAGGGCTGGGGCTGTAGCTTGGACGTAGAATGCCTCAGGGTTCAATCCCCAGATATCTCTCTCTCTCTCTCTCACACACACACACACACATACCAACCTCAGCAATTTAGTGAGACCTTGTTTCAAAATAAAAAATAAGGGCGCCAGGCGTGGTGGCGCACACTTGTAATCCCAGTACTTTGGGAGGCGGAGACCAGAGGATCTGGGTTCGCGGCCAGCCTCAGCTCTCTCTCTCTCTCTCTGTGTCTCTCTCTCTCTACTTAGTGAGGCCCTCTGCAACTTCGTGAGACCCGGTTTCAAAATAAAGTATAAAA
>PVJS01040189.1:0-18554 GCA_004027185.1 Glis glis | reverse complement strand
CCCAAAAAAAAAAAAAAAAAAAAAAAAAAAAAATTCCCCACTGAAATCGAAATGCATAGAATTTTCTATGCACCAACATCTGCAATCAACCTAATTAGAAATACTTGGTTTTTACTCTGAAATTACCAATTTTAAATGATTCTATTTCAAATTTACACACAAAACCTTCATCTCTACTCTTTCTTCTATTTGTTTTATAGATTTGTCATATCCTTGACCCAGAAGAGCCCTTAGACATCACCAATTACAAATGTGGAAACTGAGCCGGATGTGGTGGCACATGCTTGCAATCCTAGTATTTGGGAGGCTGAGACAGGAGAATCACAGGTTCATGGCCATCCTCAGCAACTTGTGAGGACCTCCACAACTTAGTGAGATCCTGTTTGAAAATAAAGAATAAAACAGGGCTGGGAGTGTAGCTCAGAGGTAGAATGCTCCTGGGTTCAGTTCCCAGTACCAAAAAAAATGTGGAAACTGAGGCCCAGAGACCAAGGAGGCTTGTAAGCGGCACCCAGATTCAGAGAGTGGGGCCAGGACCCCAGCCCCGCCTCCTCCAAACCAGCACCCCTTCCACTGGCCCTCACCCACCAGCAAGTGCGCTAGAGCCCTGCAGAGCCAGTGCGCTCAATGTGCTTTTCCTCCGCGAGACTGCGCTGGAGATCAGAAACATCCTGGCGCGTGGGGAATGTAGGGGAAGCAAGAGCTTCGGTGAGACAGGGGAAAAAGAGGGTATGTCAGGCCTACAGGTCACCACAACCCTCAGGATGGCCCTGGAAGGAAGCCCTCAGGACCGCAGGGCCCTGACCGCAGGATACCTCCCCAGCCCCCACCAGATACAGCTGGAAACTAGAATTTAAGATGTAGGCGTTTATGCATGGCTCAATGAAGCTCCACAAGAAGCAGATGCAAGCAGACTCATGGATGGGAACCCACACGTGAGGCTCCTGGGGCTTCTGGTAGAACAAATTTGCCTCAACTCGCCAAAGGTGACGAAGAAGCCTGAGGTTTGCTTTAGTGTCCTGCTGTTTCAGCAGGAGCAGAGACTTCCCAACTGTGCCACAGACAAAGGCAGGCACTGGGTCAGCCTGCCGCTGAGGGGTGAGCTGTGGGTAGGTGCAGCGCGCTACCTCTCCAGGCCACCTGTGCAGGTCCAGCAGCTGTGAATATGTTACCAGGCAAGGAAATCTGCCAGATCACTATGAGCAGCAGTCACTACTAACTGCACTGCCCCTCTTCCTGAATCCTCACAGCTGCTCATGTGGGGAAGAACCTAGGGCTCAGAGAGGTACATTAACTCACCCCAAGTCACACGGCAGTTAAACCAGGCTCTAGGTCCAAGTCTAACTTTGAACCAGGGAAAATAACCATCAAGCCAACATGAGCCTGAAATTTTCTGGGCACTCTGAAGTCAAGGGAGAGCTGCCCAATTAAGGCCTGTGAGAGCCGTTGTACACCTGGGCAGGGGCAGCCTGTCACGCAGACCCTCCCGGTGTCGGGCTCCTTCCTTAGACTTCAAAGGCTGTGGCTGGTGGCCTGGAGCATGCAGAACAGGGATCCACTACTCTCCACTGGGCCCTGGCGCTCTCTGGGAAGTGCAGGGTGGTAAGCACCTGGGGCCTTATGTTTTACTCCCCTGCATTTCAGAGCCAGAGCAGCCACACATGATGTGTAGATGAACAGGCCCTCTCCAGGGTCCCATGACACTTTATTTGGAAAACCTAGCAGGTGGCCAGTTTTCTTTTTTTTTTTTTGTGGTACTGGGGATTGAACCCAGGGTAATTCTACCTCTGAGCTATACCCCCAGCCCTATTTTTTATTCTTTTTTTAATTATTATTATTATTATTTTTTTTTGCGGTACCGGGGATTGAACCCAGGGGCATTCTACCTCCGAGCTATACTCCCGGCCCTATTTTTTATACTTTATTTTGAAACCGGGTCTCATGAAGTTGTGGAGGGCCTCACTAAGTAGCTGAAGCTGGCCAGGAACCCAGATCCTCCTGTCTCAGCTGCCCAAGTACTGGGATTACAAGCGTGCGCCACCACGCCTGGCTAGGTGGCCAGTTTTCTGATCCCTGCACTAAACCCACACTGGCTATTGCCCTGCTGAACCAGCATAACCGAGGCTGCAGGAGCAGCGGGCAGAAAGAAGACCAGCTCTGCAACTGACAACCACCCCCCCCACCTCGGAAGCCATCAGCGCCCTGAGACAAGCTCTCCTTGGAAAAGTAGGTGCTGCTCAGAGCTAAGGGGTTTTCAAGTGAGGCACCTTGTCCAGAGGTGGCCAGACACAGTGAGGACAAGCACCCACTGCAGAGCAGGCCGGGAGCCCAGCACCAGGACTCGTGGTTAAGGGCCAAAAACACCTGCAGAGCTACATCCTCAACTTGAGTGCAAAACGCAACGTCCCGCCGCAGCCGCCCACTCACGGCCTCTGCAGCCGACGCAACCCCGCCCAGTGCACAGGACGCTCGTGGGGATCCTGCCAGTTAGTGTCTCACTTCTGATTTAGTTACACAGAACATAATCTGCCATTTCTACTCGAAGTAATCCCCACTTCTCTTGCCAAGCAGCCAATTCAAAGATGGTACTCCCCGCCTACATCCCATCCCCTGGTCCTGTCTGTAAAATCCCTTTTATATTCTTCCAACCCTAAAACTCGCCAGCACCAAGTGCACCCAGAGTGAGCATAGGAAGCGCCATGACTGCCCCCAAAGACCCATCTGATGCCACCATATCTGCAACCCCGAAGCTGAGATTGTGGCTCTGTTCCAAGAGATGTTCATGTGCAACCAGCAGTTTCCTCCAGGCCTGGGGTGTCTTCCAGTCAAACAGTATTTGCTGTTTTCCTTTACTCCTTAAAGAATCTCCACACTAAAGTAGGGGCTGGTTCAGCTACAAACAACAAACTCTACTGTATGTGTATGTGTGTGTTAAGTGGTACTTGGGATTGAACCCAGGGGTGTTCTACCACTTAGCCACACCCACAATCCCCCTTTTTAAGAATTTTTTTTTTTTGCGGTACCGGGGATTGAACCCAGGGGCGTTTTACCTCCGCACTACACCCCTGGCCCTATTTTTTATATTTTATTTTGAAACCGGGTCTCACGAAGTTGCGGAGGGGCTCACTAAGTAGCTGAGGCTGGCTGCGAACCCGGATCCTCCGGTCTCCGCCTCCCAAGTACTGGGATTACAAGTGTGCGCCACCACGCCTGGCTTAAGAAATTTTATATATATATATTTTTTGCAGTACGGGGGATTGAACTCAGGAGCATTCTACCTCTGAGCTATACCCCCAGCCCTATTTTTTATTCTTTATTTTTGAAACAGGGTCTCACTAAGTTGCGGAGGGTCTCACTAAAGTAGCTGAGGCTGGCCGCGAACCTGTGATCCTCCTGTCTCCGCCTCCCAAGTACTGGGATTACAAGCATGCGCCACGATGTCCGGCTAGAAATTTTAAATTTTGAGACAGAGCCGGGCATGGTGGCGCACGCTTGTAATCCCAGTACTTGGGAGGCGGAGACCGGAGGATCACAGGTTCGCGGCCAGCCTCAGCTACTTAGTGAGACCCTCCGCAACTTAGTGAGACCCTGTTTCAAAATAAAAAAGTATAAAAAATAGGGCCGGGCGCCTAGCTCGGAGGTAGAACGCCTCTGGGTTCCATCCCCGGTACTGCAAAAAAAAAAAAAAAAAATTTTTTTTGAGATAGGTTCTCACAAAGTGACCGTGCACTGGCCTCGAACCAGCAATCCTCCTGTCTCAGTCTCCCAAGTACTGGGATTATAAGTGTGCACCACAGTGCCCAGTTCTCTGCTGTTTTTATTTTTTTTATTTTTTTGGTACTGGGGATTGAACCCAGGGGCATTCTACCTCCGCATTACATTCCCGGCCCTATTTTTTATACTTTATTTTGAAACCAGGTCTCACGAAGTTGCAGAGGGCCTCACTGAGAGGGAGAGAGAGACAGAGACAGAGAGAGAGAGAGAAACAGGGAGAGAGAGAGAGCTGAGGCTGGCCGCAAACCTGGATCCTCCGGTCTCCGCCTCCCAAAGTACTGGGATTACAAGCATGCGCCACCACGCCCAGCTACACCCCCAGCCCTATTTTTTATTCTTTACTTCAAAACAGGGTCTTGCTAAGTTGCTGAGGGCCTCATTAAGTAGCTGAGGTTGGCTGTGAACCTGCGATCCTCCTGTCTCAGCCTCCCAAGTACTGGAATTACAAGTATACGCCACCACGCCTGGTTCTCTTCTGTTTTTTTTTCTTTTTATTTATTTATTTATTGAACCCAGGGGCTTCTACCTCTGAGCTACAGAGGTTATTTTGAAACAGGGTCTCACTAAGTTGTGGAGGGCCTCACTAAGTAGCTGAGGCTGGCTGCGAACCTGCAATCCTCCTATCTCAGCCTCCCAAGTACTGGGATTACAAGCGTGCGCCACCACGCTCAGCTCTCTGTTTTTTCAACAATGCCTCTAGAATACAGCAATATCATGGACAAAGTGACATAACCAAACATGAATCAAATGTTAAGCCTTTACACAGCACTTCAGATAGGCAGCTCAGGAAGGAGTACCATGCCTGGCCTGCCCCCTAGGACATGGGAGAGAAAAACGACACAGGGCAGATGAGCAGATGCTGAAATGCACAACACAGCCATGGTCCCACTGGATGACATCCCAGGAGGAAGGAAGAATTCACTCAGGCTGTCTAGAAACAGAACTTCACAGCAGCAGGGGCCCCAAGCTGGCCTGAGACAAGAGGGCAAAGGTGTGGGGACATGGGGGCAGTCATATCCTAGAGGCTTACATGTGGGCTGGAGAGCACACGCCAGCACCCGGATGTGCTTGTATTCCCCGCCCTCCCTTACAGCCCATCAATGTCCTTAGAAAGCACCCTCCAGAAAACCCTGCAGTAATAACCCCAAAGTAACCAAGCCACCGTGCAATCTGTGTTCAACACTCTCTCTTGAACTTAAAAGCCACAAGTTCCTAAAAGGTTTCTCGGGAGCCTCTTTCTCTTAAAGCTCCCCACCCAAGTCCCATCCCAGCCCGACACTCTGCAAGTGCAGGAGCTCAATAAACACTGGTCAAGTGCCAGACAAGGATCTTACACCAGGTCCCTGCTGAAGTCCAACTCCAGAAATGTCTGCCAGGTAGCCTTTCCTTAATCTCAACTATGATGTCAGGGCTTGGAGAGCTTTACAGGTGAATCAACATCCTGTTTATCTTCCATCATGTAATTAATGGCCTCCCACTGCCAACACCTCTTGCCCTCCCCCCTCCTCCTCAGATTCCTCACTCAGGATTTAATTATTGTGGTGGAATCTCCTGGGACATTCTTTCATCAGAATACTGGTGGGAAGGAGGTGAGAAGACAGAGCATTTTATACATTTTCTCATTTGAAGTAGAACACTCTAGTAACATGACTAATGTGAATTAGCATTATTCTTTCTAGCAACTTATCTGTGACTAAAACTAACCCTTATTTAATATCAACAATTTTATGAGATAGACTATATCTGCTTTATTATCTTCATGCTCTGAATTTGGGCTTTACAATTTAAAAATCAAATGTAATTAAGTATAGCCCAGCATGGTAACACACACCTGTAATCCTAGTACTTTGGAGGCTGAGACAGAAGGATTGCAGGTTCAAGGCTAGCCTCAGCTACTTAGCGAGACCCTGTTTCAAAAATAAAAAAGGAGCCGGGCATGGTGGCACACGCTTGTAATCCCAGTACTTGAGAGGCTGAGACTGGAGGATCGCAGGTTCAAGGACAGCCTCAGCAATTTAGTGAGGCTCTCAGCAACCTAGTGAGACCCTGTTTCCAAATAAGAAATAAAATTGGTCTGGGGATGGAGCTCAGAGGTAGAATGCCTCTGGGTTCAATTCCTAGTACCAAAAATAAAAAATAAAAAGGGCTGGGGTGTAGCTTGGAGGTAGAATGCCCCTGGGTTCAATCCCCAATACCCCCCCCAAAAGTATAATTAAGGAAGAGACGATTTAAAAAAAAACTACAACAGGTAGATTTGGATATTGATTACACCCCCCTCCCAAGGATTCCTTTTACAGTAAAACATATTCAAAGTAGTCTTAAGAGACAGTAAAATAAGGGATAAATCAACTTAACTGCTAAAGTCCGTTGGTTCTGAGTCTAGTTCCCATGTGGAATTGGCAGCCATTGCCTCAAAAGAACCCATCAGATAAGAAAAATTTGAAATCAGGTTTAAAGCTGGGCGTGGTGGTGCACAGCTATAATCCCAGTACTTGGGAGGTTGAGACAGGAGGATTGTAGGTTTGAGGCCCACCTCAGCAACTTAGTGAGATCCCTGTTTCAAATAAAAATAAAAAGGGCCAGGGGTATAGCTCAGAGAACACCCCTGGATTCAATCCCCAGTACCACACACAGACATACAAAAAAATCACGTTAAATATACAAAACAGGGACACTTAAGTAGAAAGGCAAGTGAGTGATCACTAAGACCCACTGTTTAAAAAGAAAAACCAACAGTAAAACATACACCCGCACTATAAAAGGAAAATCACAGCTGACAAAAGCCTATTTCTATCCCTGAGATGACTGTCATTTTCTGGGAGGTCAATTCTCCTAGAGCTTGGTCAAATAAGCAATGGGAACAGCTGGGGGCGGGGGGGGGGGAGAGCACACGCTGGCATCTCAAACTCTGATTTCAGCTCAAGATGGGTGATTTTGCTGTAACTTAAGAATTCCCATTCCCTGATCATAAGATCAGGCCACACTGAGAATGGTCTCTGTCAGGCTTCTCAAAGTGAAGAGTGTTCCCAATCTTTCTAGAAAACTTCCTGCACGACAAATGTCAGGCTGACAAGGCACAAAGCCAAGTGCAATCATGTAATCTCAACTGGAAGACCCAACAAAAGTTAGTATGAGATTTGTGAATTGCCTAGAAAAATAGAGGTTAACAGCTCTTCTTGGAATAGACTCTTTTTCGAGTTTCAATCCTGTACACTCCCAAGATACTCTTCCTGGGCTACACAACTCTTGTAAAAGTAAAGGTAATAATCAAAATAGTTTCTATTACCATCTAAACAGTACGAGCATTTCATTTGATGAAAGACAAGCTGTAAACTGACCTGAAAATTCCTATCCTTTAGCAAGGGTGGGAAAACTAGCTAAGTAGAAAGTAGACTAGAAGGTTCCCCACCTGGCCGCTCCATGACACCCCTAAACACATACTAATGTGAGCAACATTCCCTAGGAAAGATCTTACTATGGGCGGCACCTTCTAAGAGCTGCGGAGCCTGTGCGTGTTGCGGATGAAAAGGATGAAGCGCCAACTCTCTACATGCAAGTCACTGGGAAAAGGCCGCCACCGTGTCAACCCTCATGCCTACGTTAATTCAAACGTCTGGAATGTGAAAAGACGGGATGAACTAAAGGGTTCTCCGTTTCCAGAGCCTGTAAATTGCTGGGGCGGAGAAGTGTTCTCACACATCCTGGGCAAAAGAATCTAGGGGCGAGGGGTGTAGGTCCACAGCAAAGTCTGGGGCCTGAAGAACCTCCTCCTCCACCACCACCGAAGAGCAGGGAAGGCGAAGGAGAGACGAAGCGACCCGGGCTCCTCCAAGCAGGTGGGCGCCAGGGCGCCGTCCTCTCCTCCAACCCAGGACGCGGACAGGGGAGTGCGGGGCTCGGAGCCGGCGGCCAGCCGCCCGCTCCGTGGAGTCCCCTAGGCGCGGAGGTGTGTGCGGCAGGCCGCGGCCAGGGCGGCCCGGAGCCCCCGGCTGGCCTGCGCGGCCCTCACCTTGTCCGAGTCCAGGTCGGGGTCGGCCTGGCACAAGCGGTACAGGAAGGACTTCGGGTCCCGGCACAGCGTCTGCCGGGTGGTGAGGAAGTAGGTGCCGCCGACGTTGAGTCGGACCCACTTGGACACGCCGGGGCGCTGGGTCACGACACCGAGCCCCGCGCTGCAGCGGCGGCATAGGCCGCCCCCCAGCCCCGCCCCGAGGCCGCCGGGGGCCGGCGGCAGCAGCTCGCAGTGATTCTCCGCCATGATCCCAGCAAGCCCCGCCAGAGAACCCCTCCACCGGAAGCGTCCGGCCTTTAATAGTGTCCTCCGCGCTCCGCCCCGCCCACAGGTCCGCCCTAGTAAAGCGCCCGCCCCGGCGTCACGCGGGAGGCGGAAGTTCCGGTCCGGAAAGGTGGCCGGCTGTGCTCCCTTCCGGCCCAAGCGGGCCTCGGGTTCGCGCGGGGCTCGCGGGCCCCGGCCCCGCCCCTGCCCCCGCCAAAGGAGGAGGCAACCCCGCGAACGTGTACACTCTACATGCTTTTATTCCAAGACTACCGAGCATACGAGGGAAATTCATCATTCGGTAACTACATCTAAAGCACAGATATTTGAAAAAAGAATAAACAGATTCATTAAATTATGATATGATTAAACCATGACCAAATAGAAAATTTATATAATAAAGCCAGAAAAAAAGTTGTAAAATATAGTTTACAATAATTATTCACATTCAAGGCTGTACATCAATACATACAACAACGTGGCCCCGAACATGAATTCAATCCAAATAATTCATATATTAGAATTTAAATAACACAGACTGAACTAGAGGCCAACAATAGCCAGCAAATAACCTTATATAAGAATAAAAATACAAAAGTGTATATCCTAGTATCATTGCATTATTTGTTTTCATAAGTTTAAAATTTTTGCTTTGCCTGTACATCACAGTTACAGCTACAGACCAGGTAGAGAATATTACACATGTTCCAACTGACTGCCACCAACCTGAACGACAGCAACATACTATGGATTCACCCTACTGTATGTGGTTACGGAACAGCTGCAGCAGCCCTAAACACTGTTAACAGTTTAATTTGTCAATGTCCAATCAAACTGTGGTCATAATAGAGGCTTTCACCAGCATAATGACATACTTGTAGTCATTCAGCCAGACAGACTAGGGTAGACTACATGGGTTTAAAAAAAAAAAGTTTGCCTTTTGTAAAAAGTTCTCTGTACAGTTTGGTGCTTCTTACTGAAGAAATGAGTTATAGGGAAAATTCAGGTATTCACATTGACTCATTCATTTGCCTGCCATGGCCATCTCAGCAACAGATAAAACTGCTCTTTGCTGGAAAACAGCTTCCTCTCCTGATCAGTTCTCCACAGGAAGCCTGATTTACAACCCAGCAAGCAGTCTTGGACTAGAAGCCACTGCCCTTCAGAGGCTCTAGAAGTGGCTCCAGCCCTGATACAAGGGTTCTTGCCATATATTCTGCCTAAAAAGAAAGAGCCAGAGTTACCATCAGTTCATGTTGGGTTTGCAATTAAACAAAACGGAAAAAAGGTGTGGCAACATCTCCCAGGCCACAATACCTTCACCATACTCTCCCAGCAGTGCAGCCTCTCAAGTCTCAGCAGTGAGCACCCTGGGTCTGTGGGCTAGCCAAGGGAGGAGTCTTGGGGTGTCAGAGGTGGGCAGGAGGCCTGATTCTGCACAACTCAGATTCTCACAAGCTCTGGTAGAGCCAAGTGGCACTGAGCATGGTGCCCAGAAAAACTCTCATGCATGTTTTCCCTCAGAATCAGTGGAGCTCAATCAACATGGGGAAATAAGAATGCAACCAAATTTGGATGGTCTGGACTTGAAGACCATTAGGCAACCTGCAGCACAGTGAGCAGGAAGGAGGGAGGAGAAGGCCTTACATCCCTGTCAGCTGGATGAAAAGGCCTGGCCACTGTGCTGTTCTGAACCGCTAAGACCTCCTGATTGGGGGGGGGGGGCACAAATGCACTCTGGTAACACCCAATCATCTACTTGGTTTCTTTTTCAAGTTGAATCTTTGCTCTGTTACTGATCCCAAATGACACAATGTACTTTCTGAATCTATAAACTTAAATACAAATCACCCACTAAGCATGTGGCAAGGTCAGTTCAACACTTCTTATCTCTGCTGACTGTGCAGAAGCAGATTCAGTACCATTGTGGACACAAAGTACAAAATTTTTAAAACATCACCAAACACTTGGAAGCCATAGCAGCTGGGATGGAAGAGAACTAACATGCAAGCATGACCAGGTTCTTGCAATGAAAATAAGGAAACTGGCTCTTGGAAAAATCTGTCACAAGTGGATCTACAGTAATGACATCATCTTAGCATTAAAAAAAAAAAGAGAGCAATTATACTCAAACATTCTTTGGAACGCACAGCTTAGCAGAAACTGATTTGTTCAGAATCTTTAGGACACCAGGAAAGAGGTTGTTACTGGAACTCAGAGCATCTAAGCATCAGACCAAGAGGGAGGAATATCTGAAAAATGAACACTCTTTTACCCCAAAATACCACTTGCAGGCATCTAAGGGGGGGAAATCAGAGTAAAAAATCAAAGATTTATAAGAATATTAACCACAGCATTATTTAAATAGTGAAAAACCAGAAACCATCTAAATGTTTTACAACAGGGAAGTGGTCAGATAAATTAGAATAAAATTTACAACCATTAGACTACAATAATTAAAAACATGCTTTTAAAGAACTCATGGCATGGGAAAAGGCTTCAGATAAAATATCAAATGAAAAAGCTTGATGCAAAATGATATATGCTGTATGTTCCCAGTTTAGTTTAAAAACAAATGGGGGTGGGGGGAAGACAGGACCTAGACCAAATGCTCACAGTGGTCTTTGGGTGGTGAGCTTACAGTTGATTTTTTTCAGAAAACAAATGTTACTTTTAAGAAAGTACAGAATCACCTGGAGCCCTTTGCTGGCGCATGGCGGTCTATGCCACAGGGCTGATTCCTTCAGGAAGGGACCACAAACACCAGAGTGGCCTGAGAGCACTGGAGCAGGTGAAGTCCCTGCTAGCTTTGGCCTAATGACATGAATCATCTTTCTCAAAGCAAAATTTAGCAGGCCTCTAGCAAGCTAAGCTTCAGATTGTAGCTATGCTGCAGCACCACACCCTGAGGTGGAGTGGCCCAGAACTCCACCCAAGGATGCCTACTGCCCTGGCTGGGGCTAGGGAAAAAGAGGCAGAAACCACCCATCCAGACCTGGCTTCCTCTGTACCCCCAGGGACGCAGGCACAGTGGGCTGTTGTGGCCACCACAGCCTCCTTCCCCTCTGCCAGGAGAGGCCACAGAGAGTGTGGTCTCAGCATTTACAATTATCCATCCCCCTCCTCAGTAGGACGCATGGCGCCTGGAGCTATTAAACAGCAGTGCACTATTTTTTCACTTTGGATAGATCCCCATTTTGATTTCCATGTACACATATCTACACACATGGACTGATGCTCACATCCCCATCCTAGAACATAAGGCACCTGCATGCCAGGTAATGGCTCTGAGGATGGTTGGAAAACACTGAAGTTGATGTAAGTCAGGATAAAAAAAAAAAAAAAAAAAAAAGAAAAAAACAATGTGCATGGCCTTAAACAAAAAAGTGAGGAAAAAAGGGACTGTAAGGACAAAGGTGACCCTGGCTGTCACAGCACAGGCAAGGGTGTTGACTTGGACCTCGGTGGCCAGCTCAGCTCTGAGCCTCATCTGCGGTTGCGGAGGTCAGGAATGGTGCTTGTCGGTGAAGCCCAGGAGGTAGTGGCGCTCTCCAGAGGAAGGAGGCAACAGGAGGCTCTTCCTGCCTGCCCAAGGCCAGCCAGGCGCTCTCATCCAGGCCAAGTCTTAGCCAGGTGCCCTGACAGATGCCGTCCCTGTGTGTGCTCCTGCGGGCGGGAGTCAGGGAACCGCCCTGCACACACAGATGCAGGACACCTGCGGAGGGCAAAGCAGCAGCACGGGGAGTGAGCCTGATCAGGAATATCCAAGAAACAGCCAAGCGAGGCACCGGACACAGGGAAACCTTTCAAACGCTAAAGGAGAAGGGGCCTGGCCTTTGCCCACAGGCCTACGGCTATCCTGGGCCCAGGCCCTGCTTCCTGTGGCACACATGCTTACTCACATGCGGCTATCACAGAAACAGCTGGAAAAGCCTAGAGAATACCTTCTGTCCAGCACCCACACCCCAGCACAGGGACTGCCCCACATCTGTACTTCCCTCAGTTTAAATAGAGCCACTTTTTATCATTCTAACAGTCTAAGAAAGAAATCTCTCAATTTATACTGGCCTGGCACCCAGGGTGACAGATGGTCACTGGACACAGGAGGTGGGAAAGTGTTTTCTCTGTGGGACTTTTGCTGGTACCTTTGTGAAAGTCTACAGAAATGGCAAAGTTGTTCCTGCCTTGGGGACATAGGAATCAGAGACATGTCTGTGAGCAGACTGTGAAGACAGGTGCCTGCTCCTCTCCCCCAGGGACTGAGGGCCATTCTCCAGGGACAACCTAGGGAGGAAGAAGCACAGCTGAGACCCTCAGAAGCACTCTGCCTGGGAGGAGCAAAGCAAAGCAAAGCAAGGGACAGATCTGTCCCAGGCCCTCTGTATTACAAAGCAGAGTACTACTGCCACTTTATCAAAGGGAAGTGGCCCTAAAACTGCAAAGGACACCAGACCAGGCAGGCTCAGGTTTAAGTGGTCATTCTCATGTCCCAGGCAACAGGGAATAACTCTTTCTTCTAGGCAAAGTCCACCCTCATTGGACCAGGTGACCAGGCAACGTGAAAAGGCTTTTAGATTTTCAACACAGAGACATAAAGACTGAGCGAGCTCTGAGAAGTGTTTAGCCACAACACAAAAAGAGGGCCTGTGAAGCCGGGCAGGAGACTGACGCACATGGGGCTGTCAGAACCAGGATTCTCTCTCGGGCCCCACCTCACTGGGCAGGCAGGCAGTGGGCAGGGAGCCTGCACAGTAAACCTTTCCAGAGACTCTCAGGAAGGTCTGAGGCCTCACTCCTCCATGTGGAGGCCAGTGGCTCAGGCTGCTCTGGTGGGATCCTGTGACACCTTCTGGCCTCACCAGGATACAGGGCAGGATTGAGCCCCCATACACGTGCACTTCGCTCAGCAGCCGGGCTCACTGATGGACACTGTTGGAGGGATGCATGAGCTGAGCCCCATGAGGGCCCCATGCAATTGCGGCAGCCCACTCCACATGCTACCTCCACCTACTCCTCACCACACCTTCCTGTCGGACAGCAGGGACCACAAGAATCCTGCCCCAGAGCCATGCACAAGGGACTCAAGGAAGGGGCACACTCCTGGAGCTCAGAACCCTGCACACACAGGGAGCTGGTAGCCACCCAGCAGAGGTGCGCAGAGGCTCCCTGGTGAAGGGTTTTATGACAATGATGATGAGGGTGGTCAGAAAAAGTCAAAGACACACCCAGTCCCTCTGCCAGGTGGGAGCAGTGTGTGGTGGGCAGGGAGGGGAGGGTCCTGACGAATGCGGGAGAGGGCTGGTGACACCAAGTCTGGCCACTGGTCTGGGCAGGAGCTGGGCTGCCACGCATGGGGCTGGGTCTCCATGGCTACAAGAGCACACGGAAGCCTCCACAGAGCACAGAGAGCAAGCAAAGCGACCCTGAATTCCTGTTATTGGTTTTGTTCTTCGTGTGGTTGGGAATTTTTTTTCTTCTTTTCTTTTAAATAAAAAAGCTGCAAGGTTTCCGCTGTCTGCGTTCTCCTTGAGATGGCTGGCAGGTGGTCTGGAAGCGTCCCGGGTGGCGGCCGAGCCGCGCTGGGGCAGGTGTCCTGGCAGCGAAGGGCAGCCCGGCCGCAGGCTATGTCACTGCACAGCAGCATCTGGGTGGCTCTGGTATCGCTGCCTCCAAACCTCCTGGATCTTTCTGCACCACTTGTGAGCATTCCCACTTGGATCCATCAGGTAATACGTCCTGTTAGGCTACAAAGACAGAGCATCCGATGTTCTCCAGGGAGTCCCACCCAGCCTCCACCCCAGACCGTCCTGCTGCCAGTACGGCCAAGTACCTGGGAGAACAGAGGGCCTCTTCATTTCACATGTGCAGAAATTAAATATGCAGGCGACTGACCCACCCCAAACTGAAGAACAAACCAGGGTGTCTCCTGGACCGATTCAGAACTGAGCCGTTGATGTAGGGCCTCTGGGACATGGAAAACTGCCCTGGCCCCAGCTGCCCCCTTGGCCAAAGCAAGGGACTCTGCCAGCACAGGCATAGGCCCCGACACCACTGCCAAAGAGTCCTCGGGGACAGACTCACCGTGTGAACAAAGAAAGTTTTAAAATTCTTGGCTTCTGGTCGGAGTTCTTGTGACCATGGAATTTCACCTTTCAGGACTTTGTTGACAGGATCAACGTAATATAAATGTGGCCCTTCTGTGAGCAATAACTGTCGTCGTCGTGCAAATAAACCCTGATACAAAAAAAAAAAAAGACCGTTATCAAGGCTCAGAAGCGAGTGCTGACAGTATGCACTGCTGCCTCAGAGGGGATTCACCTGCAGAGTAGCTCAGAGCATGGGGACACACGAGCCACCTGTTCCCTACCTGGAACATTTCCTCCCCAACCTAGGCCCAGCTGCTTGGGACAGGGCCGCAAGAGCGCGGGCCCTACTGCTGAGTTCACACAGATGGGCCATGGCTGCCAGCCCGCCGCCCCCAGCCCCTTGGCTCCTCTAAGGCACAGAGCCTCAGCCCCGGCAGGCCAGGCCGCAGCCACTCACGTGGAGATTCTCATTTATGGAGGTTGCGCAGCCAGGAAGGGCAGCCAGGAGGCTGGGCTTAGAGGGGCCCACAATCCTTAGGCTTTTAAAATCCATCGAATGAAATATTAGACTATATGCTAGGACACTGGACATGGCCTCCTCAATGTGACAGAAACCTTGGAGCAGTGAGCACAGCCAGTCTCCGGAGCCAGAGTGTGAGGCTGGCTTTCCACCTGCCCCCGCTGAGTCCCTGAGGGCTTCAGTCTTCCTGGGCTATGCAATCTAGACGTGATCGTTAGTGTTTCAGGATGAAGGATCTTTCATCCCACATGTCACAGTAGGAGCCCAAGGAAGGAGAGCTAAGCAGAGCCAGAAGCAGGGGGAAGTCACACATGAGGACCAAGAGCAGCAGGGATCTGAATTACCTTTCGTTTATCCACTGGACCCATTTTTAGTATTAGATTATTTTCTACAAATTGGTGCCTATAAAAAAAAGAAAACAAGAATGAGACACTTACACCAAATCTCCAGCCTCCTCCCTTCGGACAAACTCCCTGAGGCCCAGGAGACAACTCCAGACACAATATAGGGAACATCCCCGTATCTGGACACCTCTCAGGGAGGGGCATCTACACAGCAGGGGCAAAGTGAAGAGACGAAGACACAGAACCGAGAGGTAACAGACATCATTGTCACTGTGAAACAGCTGCAGCAAACACACGAGGCCCTGGGTCCAATCCCCAGCACCAAAATAAGAAAAAAAGGAAACTATGACAACAAAAATCTGTGGTGACAGGAGAGGCAAAGAATCCCCCCAAAAGGTGGGTACCACTGAGAGTCAACTTCAGAATGAGCCTGTGGTCCTTAAGTTACCTCTCATGCCAAGAACCCTGCTTCAGTGCCCAGAATCCAGAATACTTTAGAATCACAGATCCTTGAAAGACCCAAGTTGGACCTGGCTTAAGAACATCATTTCAGCCAGGCGTGGTGGCACACGCTTATAATCCCAGTACTTGGGAGGCTGAGACAGGAGGATCGCAGGTTTGCACCCAGCCTTGGCAACTTAGGCCATGTTTCAAACTAAAAAATAAAATAGGGCTGGGAGTGTACCCTGGAGGTAGAATGCCCCTAAGTTCAATCCACATTCAATCCACAGTACCACCAAAAAAAAAAAAAAAAAAAAAAAAGAACATCTTTCTAGCTGGGTGTGGGCTGGGTGTGGTGGCGCACTCCTGTAATCCCATTATTTAGGAGGCTGAGTCAGGAGGATCACAAGATCATGGCCAGCCTCAGCAACTTAGTATTAAGACCCTATTTCAAAATAAAAAAAGGACTGGGGGTATAGCTCAGTGGTATAGCACTCCTGGGTTCAATCCCCAGTAAACACACACACACACACACACACACACACACACACACACACACACACTCTTTTCTGGATTGGGGGTACAGCACAGTGGTAGAGCACGAGCTTAGCATGCATCATGACCTGGGTCCCTGGGTTCAATCCCCAGTATCCTTCTCCCACTCACAATCTTTTCTGGATTGGGGATATAGCTCAGTGGTAGACCATGAGCTCAGCATGCAACAGGACCAAGGTCCCTGGGTTCAAACCCCAGCACCCAGGGGTGGGAAGGAGGCACCTTTTCTGGCATTTCTATCATACTAATACTTTCATTCAAATACGGCAGGAATTTGAGAAAGTTTCAAATACGGCTTCGGTTTAATACATATTAGCAGTACCTATACCTCACTCTGCCTCCTAAAAGTTTAAGAGATTGTCTTAATGTCTATAGGCTACCTCATTTGGTTAAAGCTAAGTTACTGGTGTTTGTGTGCATGCGTGTGTGCATGTATTTTGTATTGTTGGTGATTAAACCCAGGGCCTTTGCACAAGTTGGGTATTATGGTTTAGATATACATGTCCCCTGGAAGAGCTCATGTACTGATATTCGGGGGTAATATAATTGAATCATGAGAGTTCTGATCTCATCAGTAGATAAATCCATTGATGGATTAATGGATTTACTGGGTGGTAACTATGAAGGTAGCGTGTGGCTGGAAGAGGTGGATCATTGGAGGTGTGGTATTGGGGACTATATATATATGTCCATGGGTCCCCTGCAAGCATGTGCTCACTCTCTCTGCTTCTTGCCATCATGCCCTGAGCTCTGCAGATATGATCCACAGCCTAACATGGGCTGAAATCTCCATAACTGTGAGCAAATAAATCTTCCTTCCTTTAAGCTGTGGCCATCAGGTATTTTAGGTCACAGCAGTGAGAATGCTGACTAAAATACCAGGTAATGGTTCTACGCTGAACTACACCCCTAGCCCTACTGATATCCTTGAGCTGAGCTTCTACTGCAGAAATGCTGTTTTATATTTGAAAATGGCCTAAGACAACTATGTAAATATCCAGGCACCTCCCTGAAGGGCAAGGGCACTTTTTTTTTTTTTTGCAGTACTGGGGGTTGAACCCAGGGGCATTCTACCTCCAAGCTACACACCCAGCCCTATTTTTTATTCTTTATTTTGAAACAGGGTCTCACTAAGTTGCGGAGGGCTTCACTAAGTAGCTGAGGCTGGCCGTGAACCTGTGATCCTCCTGTCTCAGCCTCTCAAGTACTAGGATTACAAGCGTGAACCATCACGCCCGGCTGGGCCAGGGCACTTATAAGAAAAAGGGCTGGAGCCGGGCATGGTGGTGCACACTTGTAATCCCAGTACTTGGGAGGCTGAGACAGGAAGATCGCAGGTTCAAAGCCAGCCTCAGCTACTTAGTGAGGCTCTCAGCAACTTAGCAAGACCCTGTTTCCAAATAAAAAATAAAATAGGTCTAGGGGTGTAGCCTGGAGATAGAAGGCCCCTGGGTTCCAGCCCCAGAACCAAAAAAAAAGGGCTAGGCCAAGCCAGGCGTAGTGGCGCACGCTTGTAATCCCAGTACTTGGGAGGCTGAGACCAGAGGATCCGGGTTCGTGGCCAGCCTTAGCTACTTAATGAGGCCTCTGCAACTTAGTGAGACCCTGTTTCAAAATAAATAAAAAATAGGAGCAGGGCGTGGTGGCGCACGCTTATAATCCCGGTACTTTGGGAGGTGGAGACCGGAGGATCCGGGTTCACGGCCAGCCTCAGCTCTCTCTATCTCTCCTCTCTCCTCTCTCTCTCTCTCTCCCTCTCTCTCTCTCTACTTAGTGAGGCCCTCCGCAACTTCGTGAGACCTGGTTTCAAATAAAGTATAAAAAAAAATAGGGCCGGGGGTGTAGCGTGGAGGTAGAACGCCCCGGGTTCAATCCCCGGTACTGCCAAAAAAAAAAAAAAAATAGGGCTGGGTGTGTAGCTCGGAGGTAGAATGCCCCTGGGTTCAATCCCCAGTACCGCCAAAAAAAAAAGGGCTAGGCCAGTGGAAGCAGGTTCCCCCACTAAGCTCCCTGGCCCCATGGCCACCCTGAGCAAGGCACGCCTACAGCTGATGGGACGAAGAGGCTACACCACCATGGGCCTCGAGCCACAAACCAAGTCGGCATCCTGTGGGTTTTGAGAACTGAGACTGGGAACAAGACCAGAGCTGTGATGCTAGAGGAAGAATGTAATACACCCCTTTCAGAGGTGTTTAACCACCAGCCAAACAGACACAGAACTTGAATCAGAGAAAAAAGCTGGAGATGTCTGAAAAAGAGACGCAGTGAGGAGGACCTACTGCAGCATGGAAAAGACAAGGTGCAAAGACACACCGGTAACACTGCAGAACCCAACAGAAAGCCCGCCTAAAGAGCAGGCCCCATGACACTTTAACAAGTAAAGAACCACAGGTGAATAAAGGGAAGGCTAATTAATTAAAGTATTGTGGGGGGCCGGGCGTGGTGGCGCACTCTTATAATCCTAGTACCTGGGAGACTGAGACAGGAGGATCACAGGTTTGAGATCAGCCTTAGCAACTTAGCAAGACGCTGTTTCCCTTTTTTTTTTTTTTTTTTTT